>BQNB010073183.1:2946-32194 GCA_026074375.1 Tanacetum coccineum
AAGCTCACTTTTGTAAAAGTGTGTGTGTGTGTGTTTCTCTCTCAAGAACACACACTCTTCCCATTTCTTCTTTTTCTCTCTCTAATAATATGGCTCAATTTCTTTTCCATTTTACCAAGCCTCCGGATCTTGTGTTCAAAGGGTGAATCTATGTTAACATCTTCTCATACAAAGCTTGTACTTCCTCAAACTTCTTGATTTTCAGTTCAGCATGCTTGAAGTTTCCCACATGCTTTAAGTAGGTCATCATTTGATTTCTTAATTGATTCTTTATTGGTGGTCTATTTCTGATAGCTTCTGATCTTTGTTGAGCAAGGAATCTTCTTTGAGCAGCAATTGTGTCATGAAGGAATATTGTAAATTGCTCTCTTTCTTGTTCTTGAAGCTTCTCAGTAAGAAGTCTATCTGCCTCAATCCTTTCCTTTATATCATCAAAATTTCGTATAAGAGCTTCATTGGCAGCTTTTTCTTCAACTATTCTGTTTCTTTCCTCTTCACCTTCCTACTCTTCTTGTATTTTCCTAGCCATTTCTTCATCACTTTCAAGCTGTTTAAACTTCTTTTCAGCTTCAGGTATACCATCAGATTCACTTTCAGATTCATCCTCCTCTTCAATTTTCTTCTTTCCTTTGTCTTTTGGATCAATCTTTGGAAGAGGCTTTAATGTGAGAAGTAATCTTGTAGAAGTAGGCCTAGGTCTATCAGTTTCTTCAACATCCTTCAACTCTACACCTTTCTTTTTTTCTTTAGAAACTGCTTTGGCTTTACTCGTGTTGAGAAGAACCTTAGCTATTGTTTCATCATCACCAAATATTGTAGAAGTGGGTGTTTGAGTGGATGTTTGAGTGGCTTGAGTAGCAATTTCTTCTTCAGTGCCTTTCTTTTGCCAATCAGTACTTTCAACTTGCTCTTCAGTACCTTCAATGTGCTCTTCAGTACCTTCATTTTTCTTTTCAGTACCTTGATTTTGTTCTTCAGTACCTTTATTTTTCTCTTTAGTACCTTTATTTTGTTCTTCAGTACCTTCATTTTTCTCTTTAGTACTTTCATTTTGCTCTTCAGTACTTTCATTTTGCCTGTCAGTACTAACTATTGGTCTGTCAGTACTAACTTTCTCCATACCAGTACTAACTCCATCCTTATCAGTACTAAGTACATCTTCAGTACTAAGTATGTTCTCACCAATCTCCTTGTCTTCATCCACCATTTCTCTTGTCCTCCCTTCATTCTGAGCATTCTCTGTTTCCATATGATCAACTGTGTCTTTTGATCTGAGCCTTCAAGTGTTGTATTTATTTGGCTTGATCTGAAACCTGTGCACATAAAGAGAGACAAAGATCATAGACACTTTAGAGTGTCAGTTCACCCTCATTTCCCTGAATAGGGGAGTTATCACTGGAACGAATGACCTCAAGATTCCCACACTATCGTGTTTTTTGAATAGGATTCAGGAATGTAGTTAGTAGGTGAAGGTCTAGGGGAGGGTCAAAATCTGGTGACTCAATAGGTTCTTCACTGAGTTGTGAGAGGAGAGGGTGTTGTTGTGCTTTAGATGGTCTTTCTGAAGGGGCACCCTCATCCTCAGTTGGTTGTACCAACATACACAAAGAAAGGGTGTGACCTGTTCATGAGAAATGGTTTACTTTTAACCATGAAAGAAATAGACTTTAACTAGTTAAAGTATTTACAGGAAAAGATCTAAAGGTACAGGTGCATTGCTAGTTGTGTATCTAAAAGATAGAAATTTAATTGTGGGGGGGGTTGGGTGTGGAGGTCGCATGAAATACTTTTTCTTAGATCTTAAATGTCTAGCTACCTTCTATAGCTATTAATTTGGAAAAATTATATTCTGATTAGATGTTAAACAAAATGACAGCAAGTGGCATAGTAGGAATTTGACCCAAGGGGCTTTTGATCTATGACATGGATTACATTGTATGTAATAAAAACCTCCATTGGGGTGAAAACAAAGCTTTATTAAATGTTAACACTGTTAAATCCCCCTCATACCCCATAAGCTGTATAGCATCAAATATAGCCTGATTAGGTAATGAGTCTATCCCATTAGCATCATCAAAAAGAAGATCACTTCTTATTGATGCCTCGGAGATAGACACAGGCTTGCCTGCTACTTTGGCAGTAATGTGCCTAACATTGTTGATTATTTTGGACTTAGCATACGTCCAAAACTGTTCAACAAATGTAGTAGAAACAACAGGACTTATAGTGAGAGCATGATGAATGAAACTGCGCTTAAGAAAATTAATGATCTCGTGAAACTTTGCATTCCCTTAAGACTTCTCCAAATACGCGACCATGTTGTGCTTAGGACATGAATCAAGAACAGCCATTGTACTTGAAAGAGAGATCGTCGTTAAGAGAGATATTAGGGCTTGTAGATACGAATGTATTTGAGAGAGATTGCGTAAGGAACTGTGCAATTGAGATGAGTTTATATAGGTTTAGGAAACCTAATTTCAAGGAAACCGTTTCAATTTACACTTTGTACCCTTGGCGGTATTTTTATTCAACGTCTCTATAGCGGTACAAACTTTGCCCAGCGGTACTAACTTTGCACGGTCGGTACTAACTATGTCCAACCAAAGAAGGAACAATGTAGATAACAAGAGTGCTTCAGTACCATTAATACCTCTTCTCAATGACTCTCTAAATCCTCTCAAACCGTTTAAAAAGCATCACCTACGGTTAAATGTTATCATTACCAAAACGTTATACAATCTTACAAATATTCATATTGCCTCCCTTTAACCAATGCAGCTTATGGATTATCAGCCAATAGAAACAACCAAGAACTGAAACCTGCTAACATCAAATACCTTGGTTAGTAGATCAGCTACATTATCATCAGTGTGGGATTTTAAGCGCCTGAATTAGTTTCTTTCATGCATCATCTTAGAAGTGTGCCTATAGCAATATGCTTTGTTTTGGAATGTTATTCGGATTCTTTAGAATGCCAAATGGTGCTATCATTATCAATGTAGATCTTTGTGTTCATAAAGTTGAACTCCTTTGTCTAACATTTGATTTCTGAATCTCAAAACATGCCCACAGCAGCTTGCAGCAGCAACATATTCTGCCTCCGTAGTAGAAGTAGCCACAATGGTTTGCTTTTTGCATTGCCAAGAAATGAGTCTCCTGCCAAGAAATTGACAACCTCCTGTTGTGGATTTCCTGTCAAGATTTGCTCCAGCATAGTCACTATCTGAGTAGGATTCCAGGTCAAATGAAGACACTCTTGGATACAAAGACCCATGTGTGAGAGTTTGCCCTTTAGAATACTAAAAAATTCTTCTTAAAACACTTAGATGGGAAGACTTAGAGTGGCCTGAATACTAGAAACAAGCACAGACTGCAAATTTTATTTTCAGGCCTAGAAGCAGTCAAGTACATTAAAGAGCCAATCATGGACCTATAGAGATGAACATCCACATCATTGGCCTCCTCATCCTTGACTAAAGGCTTCTGAGTCTCAATAGGTGTACTAGCAGTCTTAACATTTGCAAAGTCAAACTTCTTCAGGATTTCTGCAACATACTTATCCTGACTAATAAAGATACCATCTGGTTTCTGTTTGACTTGTAATCCAAGAAAGAAAGTGAGCTCTCCCATTGAACTCATCTGAAATTTACTCTTCATTAATGCCTCAAACTCATCACACCAAGATTTCTTTGTAGACCCAAAGATGATATCATCCACATAGACTTGAACTAGTATGATATCATGTTTGTCCTTCTTTATGAAGAGAGTTTTTGTCAATGGTTCCTCTTTTGTATCCATTCTTCAATAAGAAGTGGATTAAAGTTGCATACAGGCTTTGGAGCTTGATGCAAACCCTTTTAGAGCTTTTACCCACTTTGTAGACTTTCTGAGGATACTTAGGATCTAGAAAACCTGGTGGTTGAGACACATATACCTCCTCATCAATTTTGCCATAAAGGAAGGCACTCTTCACATCTATTTGATAGACTATAAAGCCCATATATGAGGCAAAGGCTAAAAAGATCCTTATGGCTTCAAGCCTAGCCACAGGAGCAAAAACCTCATCATAGTCTATACCTTCCTCTTGCCTATGTCCCTGAGCAACTAACCTTGCTTTATTTCTGACAAAACTATCCTCTTCATCCTTCTTATTTCGATAAACCCACTTTGTACCGATAGCCTTCTTCCCATAAGGCAAATCTACTAAGACCCAAACTTTTCTGTATCTTAAACTGCAAGCAATTCTTCTTGCATAGCATCAACCCAACTTTCATCTTCAAGTGCTTCTGAAATCTTCTTGGGTTCATTCTGAGACAGGAAACAGGCAAATAAACAATGTTAGAAGTCCTTATGATTGTTTCTCCTTTGCTTTTGAACATAACTAACAAAAGCATGGGCTCTAGAGCTTTTATTCACTTTGCTTCTTGTTTGAACTGCTGAGGTTGGATCTCTAAAAAAGTGTGAAGATAGAAGTGTGAATCCTTGATGTGGGAATAAGACAAACATTCACAACAGTTTCCAAGTGTGTGAAGTCTGCTCTGCACCTCATCATCATAAGATGAAGTAGTAAAAAATACCATCAGAAGAATTTTGATAAATATCCTCAAGTGAGGTTTTATGATCATCTTGTTCTAGTGGATATGTTGGATCAGAAAGAGTTAGTCATCATGTGGACTGGCTGGACTAACTGGTTGCTAACAGTTTTAACTAGGTAGTACTGCTAGCTTTTGGTGGTGTGCTAACGTATAAAATTGTTAGTACTACTAGCCCTTGCCAGCTCCTTCTTGGGAAAACCAAGTCTCAGTTTCTTGGCAAACTCCTTCATGAGGGCTCTTAGCGTCCTATTAGCCTCCTTTTCTTGCCTCTTAAGTCTGTCAAGTTCTTCCAGAAAGACTTGTTCTTCTTCTCTTGGACCATCTCTCTTTTCATCTGTCTTTAAATCAGGAGTGATTTTTGAAGAATAAAAAGGCCATATTGGCAGTACAAAGCAGTCTTGAGCAGATTCAATCCTCTTTTTCTGGAATCCCCTGCATCAATAATGTCTTTGTACATGCTTTGGTTAGCTTCTTATTGGACCTGTTTGATGGTTAGCTTGTTTCTCTGATCTATAAGGATGATAATTCATTGAATCAGTTAAATAATCATAAGATCAAAAGCCAAAGTTGGTCCTTTCCCTGCAACATTTGGTTTGTTTTCTAAAAAATTGACGTGCAGGTTTTCTTCAACTCTTTTGGTTTCTAATTGATAAGATCGATTTAAGCTCAGATTGGTTAGATCTTTTATATCTAGGATAAACAATAACAATGATTGAATATGCACAACGGAATTATAAGAACACAATCAATGTTATCACAAGGTTTTTATTCATAAACTAATAAACTTATCAAACATTCGTCTTTAATCTGTCGAATATGAACTATTACATAAACAAATAAGCTAAATATTATATCTCATTGACAGAGCTAACTATGTTTTATTATTTATTTTTATGGATAATTAATAACTAGACGCTACCCCTCTTTATATATAGAGGGTTGGGTTTACAAGACTAGATTAGTTCAATTAAAATTCGGGAAAAACTATAAATCAAACATTAATTACTATTTGACTAATCTTCAATTAGCAATTTAATGTTGATCATTATTTTAGCAGAGCATTAAATACTGTTTGGACTATCTTTAATTAGACATTTTTGTTATCCAGTATTTGTCTCTTGTAGATCCTCCATCTTTAATATGTTTTGTCATAATCAACTCAAAGTATAATTCCTAACAAATAGTCTAGTGATGATGAAATTCGACATCCAGAAGCGATGACGAAGAATATGCTTTGGCCGTAAGGAACTTTAAAAAGTTCTTTAGAAGAAAGGGAAAATTTGTTAGGCAACCAAGAGAAGAAAAAAATCATTCCGACAAAGAGATGAGAAGAAAGGAAAGAGTGACCGCAAATGTTTTAGATGTGGTGATCCAAATCATCTTATTGGCGATTGTCCAAAGCCATCTCGCAACAAAGATCAAAAGACCTTTATTGGAGGTTCTTAGAGAGATAGCGAGAATGACGCCGAAGACAAAACCAACGACGAAACTTGTCTCATGGCTCAATCGTCTAATGAGGTAACTCTTAAATCTTCTTTCTATAGTGATAATGCATCTTTCTTGATTAATGATAATATGACAAATTGATTACGATAGCTTATGTGAAATTAGCTTAAAAATCATTAACAAGAACAAAATTTTGAAAACTAAAGTGATCTTTTAGAAAAAGAAATTTTAGAATTAAACGAGAAAATTAAGAAACTTGAGAGAGGTAAAGAAATTGAAATTGCGTTTAAGTCATGTGATGAACTTAAATTGGAAAACGCCAAACTTAAAGAAAAAACTCAAAGTTAAATTGTTAATATTTTATAAAAAGTTGCTAATTTTACACTTAGAGGAAATGTTAGATAATCAAAAGTTATCTAGTTGTAAAATAGGTCTAGGATTTGATAATAGTAAAGCATCAACTAGCGGAACTAAAATTATGAGTTTCGTTGGATCATCCACTGAAAACACGACGGACAGATCCACCATTAGGTGGGCACGTGGAATCCCCATACCTGGGCCGTGAGACGCAACGACGACACAAAAGGGTAGGAACACGTTTTTAGTCCACCCTTGTCTTCTAGATCGGATTTTGTTATTACTAGGAAGAAACTAATGCATAATAGCATTGATGTGTCAAAGAAACCATCTTTAAAACCATCACTCAAAAGCGGTATAGGTTATGTCAAAACCGAGTCTATATCAAAAAAACACCTCCACTAGGAGAAAATTTCTTTCTCAACAGATGCAATACACACTCAATCTAGGAGGAAAAACTCTAGACAACCATCATCAAATTCGTTTCCTATGAATTGGAACATCCAACATATCGAGTCTTTTGTACATATGGGATATTGATCCCATTGCATTATCACCAATCAATTGCAACAAATGCAGGGATGTACAACACTATCTTTTCGGACCCATGAGATATTGGGGACCAAACGCTTGAATTTGTTTTTTGTTGAAATAGGTATGCTGAGAACATGCTTGGAATAACCCAGAAGAGTGGATCAAAGTTAGTGGTTGCTCCAACATATGTACTGGTTACAGAGTTTTTCTTACCTACAAAAGCATACGTGGTGGTAACATGTTTTTGGAAGTAACTTAAAATGAAAGATCATAGGCAAAGGTACGATCTCTAATGACTCTCTTAACATATCTAATGTAGAACACGTAGATAACTTAGCCTTTAACTTACTTAGTGTTGGTCAAATTTATGACAATAAGTGTCAAGTGTTATTCACGTAAGAAGGTAGTAAAATAATTAAAGGTAAAATCATAGGAAATGGAATTAGGAAAAATGGTCTATACGTAATGAAATTAGGAAATAAGTCTCAAGACAAATTATTTCTCGCCACGGTAGTGGATAATTCTACCTTATGGCATAGAAGACTTGGTCACGCTAATATGCGTTTAATTCAATCGTTGTCGTCTAAGGAACTAGTTAGAAACTTACCTAAGCTAAAATATGATAAACATTTTTGTGATGCTTGTAAAATTGGGAAGCAAGCTCATGCAAGTCATAAAGCTAAAAATATGGTTTCCACTAAAAGATGTTTAGAACTATTACATATGGACTTGTTTGGTCCATCGGCAATTAAAAGTTATGGAGGTAATTTATACACCTTAGTTGTAGTAGATGATTACTCTAGGTATACATGGACTAGATTTCTAAAGACTAAAAATGAAGCTTTCGAGAAATTTGAAATATTAAGTAGGAAAATTCAAAACCAACTAGGTAGTTCTATAAATAGCTATTAGAATGGATCATGGTCGGGAATTTGATAATGAGGTACAATTTGGAGCTTATTGTGATGCACAAGGCATTACTCATAACTTCTCGGCTCCACGTACTCCACAATCAAATGGGGTAGTAGAAAGAATATAGGAGCTTACCTAAGTGATTTATAGAGGAACCATGCTTAAATGAACAATCAATTCCACAAAGTTTTGGTGTAATTATATTATATTATATATATATATCTTTTAGAGTGGATTTTTCTTAAGGGAGACTTTGGGAAAGTTCTTAATTGCTCTTTTAGAATATTATATATTATTATACATTTTATAGTATATAAGACTAATATCATGCTTCATCTTGAATACTAAAGACCATCTAACCAAGTTTGACCTAAAGTCATACGAAGGTGTTTTTCTAGGGTATTCTCAAAATAGTAAAGCTTATGTAGTATTAAATAAACACTCAATGAAAGTTGAAGAATCACTCAACGTGACATTCGATGAAAGTCCTCCTCTTACCAAATTATCACCATTGGTTGATGATGATGTTGGTGAAGAAGAAGCCATTAGAAAGAATACCAAATTAGTAAATAATAATAATAATAAAGAAGATGAGTCAACAGAAGTTGAAGAAATCATTAACATTAAGGAGTCCAAGAATCATCTACTAGATCAAGTCATAGGAAATCTTAATCAAAGAACAGTAAGGTCTCAAGCCCAAAATCATAGCAATTTCTTTTGTTTTATATCTACAATAGAACCCAAAAATATTAATAAGGCTTTAAAAGATGAAAGTTAGATTGTAGCTATGCAAGAAGAACTAAATCAATTTGTAGCTAATGATGTTTGGGAATTAGTCCCTCTACCTATAAGTCAATCCATCATAGGAACTAAATTGGTCTATAGAAATAAATTAGATGAAAACGGTATAGTATCTATAAATAAGGCTAATTTAGTGGCACAAGGATATATCAACAAGAAGGTATAGATTATGATGAAACGTATGCTTCGGTAGCTAGATTAGAGTCAATTAGAATACTTCTTGCTATTGCTTGTGCAAATGATTTTAAACTATATCAAATGGATGTAAAAAGTGCTTTTCTAAACGGTTTTATAAACAAAGAGGTCTATGTTGCTCAACCTCCGGGGTTCCTTGATTTTCAAAAACCAAACTATGTTTATAACCTTAAGAAGGCTTTATATGGTCTTAAGCAAGCTCCTAAAGCTTGGTATGATAGACTAAAAGCATTTTTTATAAAATACGAGTATTCAATGGGAATGGTCGATAATACACGTTTTACTAAGAAATGAAAGTCACACCTTATCATTGTTTAAATATATGTCGATGACATTATATTTGGTTCCACGAGTCAAAACTTGTGTGATGATTTTGCAAAAATCATGCACGATGAGTTTGAGATGAGTATGATGGGCGAGTTGAACTTCTTCTTGGGTCTTCAAATCAAACAAATGGAAGACGTAATATTTTTCAATCAATCCAAGTACATCAAGGAGATGTTAAAGAAGTTCGGATTGGAAGATTCCAAACCAACCAAGACGCCGATGTCAACGGAGATCAAGCTTACTAAAGACGATGAAGCCGACTCCGTGGATAGCTTTAAATATTGAGGTATGATTGGTAGTTTACTTTACTTAACTGCTAGTAGGCCCGATATTATGTTTAGTGTTTGCTGTGCTCGTTTCTAAGAAAATCCTAAGACTACCCATTTAGAAGCCGTTAAGCGTATATTTAGGTATATTAGAGGAACTAGTCACTTAGGATTATGGTATCCGAAAGGAACCGGAATAGAAACTATAGTTTATGCCCACTCCGACCATGCGGGCGATTACGTTGATTGATAAGTGCTTAATTACACATATCTTTTACCTCTAAAAACGAGCTTAAATGACCAAAAACAGACAAAAACTGCCAAATATATGTTTGTTTTGCATTTGTATTGTGCAGGAAGTGGATATCATCAAAAAGACAAAAAACCAAGCCAAAATGACAAAACTGAGCATGGAATGGAAAAGACTGTGCAAAATCAAGGCCAAAGTCCAAAAATGACAAAGTCAGAGTCAATACTGAAGAATACTGTTGGATGCAATCTTTACCCATCTAATGGGCCGGGAAAGCCCAATAGTATATCTATGAAGACTGTGAAGACCAAATGGGCCCTCAATCAATTACAACAGCCCATTTGTGTGCATTTGACAAAGACTGTGAAGACTTTGAAGGCCCAATCCTAGCCCAGTTACAGCCAATCTCAGCCATTGTACACACAAAACCCACTTCATAACCTTATTGGGCTTGAAAAAGCCCAATAACCAAACCCAAACTCAATTGGGCCCAATACAAGCCCAATGGGCCCAATAGCCCAAACACAAAACCCAAGCCCAAATAAGGCCCATTAATCAATTTGAAACTTAATATAAATTTTGAAAGAAATCACAAAAACGAATAACATGAATCGAAAACCGAGCCCTAACAGCTAAAATGCTCAAAAATAAACCTACGAGAGTCAAACTAATTTTCCTACAAACTTAATGATAAAAGAAAATTTTCTAAAAAATATTTATATTTTTTTGATTATTTTTCTGTTTTTTATTATGAATGTATTAAAAAGTTTTAAAATGAAAATAAATGATTAAAAATACTAAATGAACTCTAAAAATTCTAGAAAAATGACAGAAAATAGCTTAAACTATTTAAATCCTAGGAAAAATAAGCCCGAGATCACAGCTTATAAAATAAGCTGTGAAATAAGCTTTGACAGCTTATTAGGCTTATTGGCCAAAATGTGTATAAGAAATTAAGGGTGCAAAAGTCTTATGAAAAAGACCCAAGGGCACAGCGGTAAGGAGTGTGGTGTGTGTGTGTTTATAAAAGGTTGAGGTGTTGAGGTCGGGGGTTCGAGTCTTGCTCACCCCCGACTTCCACTTACCTTTTTTTTGGTTTTTTTAAAAAAACTTAAAGAACAAAAGTTGTTAAGGACAACTTTATAAGCTACTTTAATAAAAGCACTATAAGCTGAAACTCAAAAATAAGCTCTCAAAGAGCTTTTGAAAAAGCTGTTTACAAGAAATGAGCTTTTGAGCTCTAAAAGCTAATTTTCACTTTAATGCTTGCACACAACTCATTTTAAGCTCAAAATTAAAACCAAAAGCTACTCTAGAGAGCTTATAATATCTAGAAGCTAAAATGACAAGCTACTTAACCTATTAACACAGCTATAATACTTAATCTAATGATAAAAAGTGCTAACTTAAAAACTATAACTTGAGGCTAAAAAACTAGATAAGCTAAATTGCTCAATAAGCTATTATAGGATTTGAGCTTTTGAAAACTTAACAACCTACTTATAACCTATTAATCCAAATCATAAAAACAAATTCTAAAAGCTAGAAATCAAAATTTAAAAGCTAGTTCTTATTACTACTGTTTTTGGTTTTTTTAAGGTTTTTTATGAACTTTTAAAAGCTAATTTATCCTAAGAAATGAGATAGAAATTGTTAGGAATAAATCTTCACAAGAGTTAATACTGCCAAGGTATAACTAACAGCACTAATGGAGTTAGTACTTCCAGTACATACTTAGTACTGTCAGAGTTAGTTAATACTGCTAGAAGAAAGATTAATACTGCTGATGGTCAAAGCTGCTGACTTGGAGATAAGGATGTAATGAGAAAATTGTGGAATGTTTATCTTTTATATTTGTATATGATTATGATTGTAACTGATCCTAAAAGATTGATAGTTATCTTGTAAAGGACTCCTTGTGGTGTATAAAAGGAGATCCTAGGTTAAGGTTTAGGATATGCATACCCTTATGAGATAGAGATAAATCTTAGAGAAAGTGATAGCATCAGGGTTGTAACCCCAGTACTACAAGAGTACTCTAATATTTTCTATTAAGATTGAAGCATTTGTTATATTGTTCATTTGTTTTGTTGTTGGTTATTATTGTTCCATTGATAAATACACTCTAGAGTAATTAATGAGTAGATTCCGCATACACTTGTAAACTAACAAAGTCTCAATCATTGTTATTTTGGATTCATCCAAGATAACATATTCTTTACTAGGTAAAGAAACAATCAAGGCTTGGGATCTACAAGTGGTATCAGAGCCTGTGCTTTGAGAAACTTTGATCTAGAAGTAATGGAGTTAGAGAATTCACAGAACAATGCTTTGGCTAAGCTTCCCATGCACAAACTCGGGGAGTATGAGATGTGGGAGATCATAATCAAACAGTATTTTCAGATCCAGGATTAAACGCGCTATGGGAGACATTGATAATGGAATTTCATGGGTACCTATATCCTAAAACAACACCATAATCTGGTCCATCAACTTTAATGGAAATGCTGTAGCCTCTACTGCCAGAAGAAAAGACGTGTAAAAAGAATGAAGTTAAAGGCAAGAAGTCTACAGCCATGGCACAGCCCGAATGAAACATCAACTTACCTTTGACCAGTATTTGATGCTTAAAATCAATGTTTGGCTCTTGCTATTAAAGCTCGATTCGGAGGGAATGAAGCAACAAAGAAGACACAGAAGGCTCTGTTGAAACAACAATATGAAAACTTTAATGCTTCAAGCTTAGAATCACTTGATTCTATCTTCAACAGGCTTCAAAAGCTTGTTAGTAGATTGGCAATTCTGGGTGTAGTTACTTCTCCAGAGGATCTAAATGTAAAATTCTTAAGGAGCTTACCTGCTGAATGGGATACACATGTTGTGGTTTGGATGAACAACTTGATATTGATACGATGGGTTTAAGGATTTGTACAACAATTTAAAAAATTGTTGAACACAAAGTTAAGAAATCTGGTTGGTGCAAGCATGATGATAAAACTTGGCATTTCTAACTACTTCAGGTGCAAGCCGAACTAGTAATATTAAAAATTGTTACCCCTAAGTTTATATGCCTACCACAAGGTTTAATACTGCCCATACTGAAATTAGTACTAAAGCTAGTTTTAGTGATCCACCAATAGCCTTTCTATCCACTCACCACAGGGTCTAACCAGTTCATGAAGACCTTGAGCAACTTCATGATGAAGATTTGGAAAAAATGATTTAAAGTGAATATGGCTCTACTACACGAAGGGCAAGAAAGTTCTATTAGAGAACTGAAGGAAAAATCATCATTGATGGAAGCACTACTGCTGGGTATATATAAAATCAAAGGTAGAATGTTTCAACTGCCTTAAAAATTTGTACATTTTGCCAGAAGAATGCAGAGCACCAAGTGAGTAAGACAACAACAATTGGAATCAAGGTAGGCTCATCAAAGGCAGTAAAGATTGAAGATGCTTGAAAGGTAAAATGTGTCTATAGATGGTGCTGATTTGATTGGAGTGACATGTCAGAAGGAGGAAATTCGAGGCAAACATGGCTCTCATGGAATTCTCATACTCTGATGAAACAAATGATAAATCTTGTCTAAATCTGGTCTAAAAAATTATAAGCTCTAAAGAAACAGATATGATGATTTGCTTGTTAAATTAGATGATACTAGTTTTAAAGCAGCTACATATAAAAGAGGTTTATCAATTTTAGAGGGACAAGTAGTTAAATATAAAGAACATGAAGTTCTTTTTTCTGAGGAAATTGCTTTACTTAAAAGAAGTGTAGGCCACAAAGAATATCAGATGAGACTTCTTAGGGATGAACTTGAAAAAGTTAAACTAGAAAAGGAAGGGTTTGAGTTTAAGATTGCTAAATTTGAAAAATCAGTAAAAGATTTAGATCAGTTGTTAGCAAGTCAGATAACTGATAAGAGCAAAAAGGGTTTTGGTTAAAATGATGTCCCCTCACCTCATCCTTTGATTCTTAATAGACCAACACATTTAGACTTATCTTATTCAGGTCTTGAAGAATTCAAAGAACCTGAGGTAAATTGTAGGATCCCGTATAACACTTTACTTCATATAACAAACCACGAATCGATCAAGAAAATAGATAAAGAAAGTGAGTTGATTTAGAGAGAGAAAGAGGGGAGAGAATTAAGAGAGAAATTAGAGAAAGAAGAAAATGGAATTTTTATTAATGAACCAACTCACTTTTCCAAAGAGGAAAAGTTACTTATATACCCCGACACATTAAGTGACGTCAGAGATATTTGACTAGGACCCGGGCTCGAGTTTTGCTTGGGATTAAACCCAACATAACAAATTAGATTAACTATTGGAAAGCCCGATTCCGATATTTATACATTACAAACATTAACAAATTAAATGACCGAGACTCGTAACGTAAAAACGAACTTCCAATTTGGCCTCAAATTATAAGGCTAACATCCCCCCGAGTGATCATTGATGACACTCCTTCATGAGATCATGAGGATTGCCTTTGTCGTTAAGCTCATGTGGTCTTGGTCTTTGTACTTTTGTGTCTTATTTGTAGGCTTGTTCCTTCCCCATGCTTTGCGATCTTTCTTTTGACCTTGTCATTGTCTTTAAACGTCTATGCCCATCTTGCGATCTTGATGTTTAACAACATTCTCAACTTCCTCATCTTTGAAAGTTTCAATCAAGTTTACGAAGTCTTTGTTCTTTAAATCTGAGCTTCATGAAGATTTGTCTTTGTAGAAAATGAGCATGAATATGGTAATGAATTTTTTGTTCCGAAACGTTGGTTTGACTGCATATTTGGTCACCACCCGTTTAATTCAGGAATACGTTAGTGATAATCAAGACACTATTGATTAAAAATCAATCGACGTATTACTTGTAAAAGCCATTTGTAACACATCGGGAAGTTTTAATCTTTATCAAAATTCATCAACCGTCAAATCCATTACTAGACCAAATCGATATCCAGTGTCACAAGTTTGATTCCTAAAGAATTCTCGCAAGTTCACCTACCAAGAGCTTGCTGATCTGACTCAAGCAGTATTTCCATCTTCATTGAGAATACTTATAGTATACACTCGATGTTCTGGCAAATATCACATAATATTTGCGTAGGACTCTTTTGGGGGTTAACAACTTGTGAGCTTGATGAAGTTAGGTTAATAGAATGTGTCCCTGACGAGACTTAAATTGATCTCCTTGGCTCTAGACTCGATTTGATGCGTTTTTGGTTTTAGTACTCGAGGTCTGAGCAATTTGCCACCTATTTTAATATCAACGATCTTGGAGTGAGATTCATAGATAACGGTGTGGTATCTCCATGACAAATGAGACAAAGTTTCTGTTGAGAGAAACCCGATGGCTGGGACGGTTTGTGGCTATTGCATCACAGGTCCATGATGTCGTTTTCAATGTCAGCAATCAACTTGTGATTCTGACAGCATATGTATTGACCCGGTTTTTGCCTTAAGTTATGTGGAGGGCTTCTTTCTTTAGACCCTTTATCCATACATTTCTTTTTCATTCTTCAACGCCTTCAATGCTTACCAAGACCGTCATCTACTAACCACCTTGATGTGGATTGTTCCGTGTAAGCTCAATCTTAGTTGGCCATTATTCCCATAAACCATTCATCTTCAATCATACCTAAGGACGCTGATTTCTAACTTAGGATTATCCTTGGGTAGATCCTCCGGTTCTGGATTGGATCACAGGATTGTTCCTAACCTAACCACCTTATGCCTTTCAGAATCGTCGTGAACTTCAGATGTTGTTGGGTATTGAAGATCAAACCATAAACCCTTTTCTTTCTGTTCAGCACATTGAGTCGAATAGATCATATTTTAAATAACTTTCTCCCCTTATTTTAAATAATAAACACTTAGTTTTTGAAATACCTTGTGATTAAAAAATTATCTAGAAAATTATGTGGAGAAAATATTATCAGCATGAATGGTTTGGAACATTTTGATAATGTTTTGAATACATAAGAATTGTCATTGTTGATGTATCCAAAAAACATTAAAACTTTGTTTTTCGAAAAAGTCCCCCTCAAAAAATAAGACCTAAATTGAAAAATTTATAGTCTTTTGAAAGCATTGTGAGGGTGATTGTTGAACACACAATTTTGAAAGATTATGAATTGTCACGAGAAATTCTTGAAAAAAATCATGTTCAACTTTTTGAAAAACCAAATGTTATAGGACTTCTCTTCTAACGCTAAGGGTAAGCGCACTGATACTACATATCCATTTTTCTTGAGCTAAAAACATGAATGTCTTGTAAGAACAGCTCAAGACCGAGAAACGTTAATTTTCTCGTTGTGAGGATAAGTTTATACACCTTCCATTATATGAGTCTGGTAATGGTACTAGATTTGCACATAAGGCCATTTAAAAATTAGAAATGACATGTTTTGAAACTATTTGCAACTCTCGCTCGAACTTCATTTACACACCCGTGTCAATGTTAATCGACATTTCTAAGCACGTAAATGTTATCGATTCCAAGAGACATGTCGAGAAGAATCTTTTTGGAAATTTTTTGTTTTTCTGATTTTGTATTTTCTTTTTAAAGTTTTATATTTTTGTATTTCTGCTTTTCTGCAAAATATTTACATTTGATGTTTGATGATGAATATCAAGCAGTCTCATTTGTCAGAACCTCCAGATCAGCTGGAGTCAAACATCTCATACCAATCCTTCTGACAAGATACTTAAACCGGTCCTCAGGAAGGGCTTTCGTAAACATGTCAGCTAATTGGTATTCAGTTCTGACAAAATATAATTCAATTATACCATTTTCAACCTGTTCCTTTATGAAATGATACCGAGTATGGATGTGCTTTGTTCGCGAATGCTGTACGGGGTTGCATGATATTGCTATGGCTGACTGAGAGTCACAATACAACGTTACTTTTGTTTGAAGTTAAAGCATAATCTTTAAGTGTGTCCTCATCCACATTACTTGTGCACAACTTGCAGATAACGCCACTTACTCTGCCCCTGCTGAAGACATTGCAGTGCAGTTTTGTTTTTTTGACATCCGAACTTACTAGCTTATCACCAAGGAATTGTATCCCACCAGAAGTGCTTTTCCGAGTATCAATGCATCCGGCATGATCAGCGTCTGAAAATGCTAGTTATTCAAAGCCATAATCCTTTGGATACCAGAGTCCATGTTAATGGTTACCCTTTAGTATTTAAAGATTCTTTTAAACCTCCTTGAGGTGGCTTTGTGTTGGTCATTGCTTGATAACGCGCACAAATAGCATACTGCTTAGCGCACTAAGTCCTCGTCCTACTAGATGGTCAAGTACATTAGTGACCCCGATTTTACTCGATAATAAGATTGTCCTACGGGTTCCCAACTTCAAACTACAATCTAGTTTTGGGTTTATGCAATGTGTGACCAATGGAGTGAACAATTGTCCATAATAATGCTTTTTCAGAATTCTAAAGCGTACTTGGCCTGATTGATAAAAATACCTTTAGGGACTGGTGGATCAAAGTCTTAAAAAGAATCTCTCATCTCCCCCATTACAGACATTTCAAATCTACTGATGCATTAACTTTTCAAATCTTTTTGAATATTTAGCAAGGTTGGTAGACCAAAAATTATGCTCATCAACGTAAATCGCACTAGTAGAATATCTCCCCGTATTTATCTGAATAAAGTTGGAGTCAATTGTACCTTAGTAAAGCAGTTAGGAACATCAGGAAGTTGGAAAGTTCATATACCAGGCTCTTGTAGCTTTCTTTAATCCAAACAAAGCTTTCTCAGAAGGTAGACTTTTTTCTGGATGATCTAGATCACGAACCCTTCTGGCTGAGCAACCAAAAACCTCCTCCTTTATGACCATTAAGAAATTCCGTTTTCACGTCCATTTGATAGATTGGAAAAGACTTGTGTGCTGCGTAGGCAACGAAAATTCAAACTGCTTCCAAGTGAGCAACTGGTGCAAATGATTCTTCAAAATCAATACCCTCTTCTTGAGCATAACCTTTAGCTACAAGTCGTGCTTTGTTGCATTAACAGTTTGATCTTCATCCTTCTTGTTCTTTCCATAACCACTTTAGCTTTATAATCCATACTTGCCAAAAGGTTTTGTCACTAAGTTTCCAGACATTTAGTCTGTCAAACTGATGAAGTGTTCATCCTGCTTGCTTCGATCCATGCATAATCCAGCATTGCCTCCTCAAGTTCTTGGTTCAACAATACTCACCGTGAGCGTAAAACATACACAATTTATGATCAGAGGCAAGCTGTCGCTTGTTTGAATCTGGCATGGTTGGATTTTCCCTAACATAATTCTAATGATGATCTCTGGTCCTATCGGTAATCATGACTTTGTGGATGAAATGAATGTAAAAATCCCATCGTTATTTATCAATGTTGCGTGAGGAAGACTCACCAATTTCTTAATAACCGAGTACAAAAGGATGATAAATACATCTTCTGAAACGATTCATTCGGTGGCTTTGATCATTCGATGTTTTCCACAGCTTGTCCGAGTGGTGGATTGTAATATTCTTCAAGTAAAGGACTGAAGAAAATTTCCAACCCTTGTTGTGACGAATCTGTCTTTTCTGCTAGAGGAACAACATTTTATCTTGGGGGCACGGGGCCAGAGTTTTCATAATATGACTTTTGTCCTTGAGGAATAAGGCCTGAAGTGACATTTTCAACAGACATTTCTTATCGTTGTGGTGCGAGGTCTGAACTGTTGTGATCAGACATCATCTCTTTGATTTCATCAACTTGATATATGGACTCACTAATAAGCGTGTTCGCTTGTTGTAAAACAAGATACCTCTCGCTGAGTAGAATATCCCACCATGACACATGGATCCCCTTTTTCTTTCATCTTATCTAAATTTTCCCCATCTCTAGTTATGTACCAAAGATGTGAAGATGTTTTATTGAAGGTTTCCTGTCATTAATGATGTGATACGCTGTCTTTCCATGAGTCGATATGATGATTGATCTGTTCTGAGTATAGCATGCGGTTGCAACTGCTTCAGCCCAAAATGATAATGGAAGCTTAGAAGCTGAAAGCATCGTTCGAGCAGCCTCAACAAGAGTGCGGTTCCGTCTTTCGACAACGCCGTTCTGTTCAGGTGTTCAAGGAGTGGAAGTCTGATGTTCAATGCCTTCTTCTTTGAAATAAGCATGGAGTGTCTTGTTCAAGAACTCTGTGGCTCTGGTTAGTACAAGACGTAATAACTTGAGCTTGAAGAATTACTTTGAAATCATCGTAGAAAGTCTTGAGAACAATCTAGAAGTTTTCATCTTGGATCGTAGAAAAAAGAGTCCAAGTGTATCCTTGAATGATATTCAACAATCACCAGAATATATTTCCTCCCATTTATGCTGCAACCCGCATTTACCACACAAGTCCATGTAAAAGCAAATTCAGACCTTCCTTTGGAGCTTGGAACAGCTATTGACTTAAATGAGCTTCTCTTTGCTTACTCATCTTTTCACAAGATGAACAAAGTAGCTCCTTGACACATTTCAACTTAGGTAAGCGTCACAATATCGTTCATTGAGAGTAAGGTGATGTAATCGAAGTAAGATGAGAAAGTCCTTTGATGCCATAACCATGGCTTGAGTTTGGTGAAGCTTAGCCCATTTAACAGATTTGGAGTTGAATGAAGTTGTTTCTGAAGAAAAATAGTGTAGAGATCGATTCACGATACCAGTTTAGTAAATCGTTTCCTTAAAGATCTCTCACAAACAAGTAGTATTTCCTGAAAACCGCAACCTCCAAATCCCATCACAGAATGACCCCACCGAGCAAAGATTGTGATTGAGGCCTTCGACGTAATAAACCCCGTTGATTGTTACATCCCTTGATTCAGATCTCTATAACCAAGAATTGGAGCAAATTGATCATTTCCAAAACGAACAGTACCCAGAAATTTCTCCACAAAATTACACAACAGCTTGAGATGCCCGTCAGTTGCTTTTGGCATCCAGATTCAACAATGACAGGATGATTATACAATCTGCAAGAGAATTAGAGGACGATGGAAACATTAGATAAATTGGATCCTAAAGAATTCTATATCTTCAAGACTAAGTAATCCTAGAGACAAAATGTCTATAGTGGGACAAATACTTTGTTGATACATCATCTTTCCCCTGATCTTAGCATCCATATATTTTTGTTCTAAGAAGCTTTTGTGTCCATGTATATTCCTGATAGGACATCTCTTAGCTATCCCACCATTTTCCATTCCTGATTTGTATTCTCATAACAACGCCTTAATAAGTAACTCTTGGATTTCTAAATAGTGGAATCTGATGCAACAGTTTCTTATGGGGTGTTGCAATAGATTTGTTCGCTTTTCTCTTGGGTTTACTAGCACTAATAGGCACTACCTTAGGCTTCTTAGTTCTAGCGTTCACGTCATTCAAATATCTAGAAACACAAGCATCATGATTAAATTAAACACAACCAATTTTTCCACATTCAGCACAACATCATTCACATTCGAAAGTTTCTGAATTAAACTATCAATAACACAGTTACAGACTTGTTCTTCTTAGAAATACTAGAAATCCTATTATGGTCTTCTACGTTCCTTCTTTTTAAACTTCACTTGACTATTGTTTTGGCCGACCTTTATCTTATAAATTAATAGCACTTAAGCTGTGGTCTGCTAACACTAGTCTGTGATTTACCTCCTGAAGATTTAGACACGTGAGGCTAAGTAATTCCTAGAAGCATGAGGCAACTCGGTTCGCTGTTTTGTGTTGTGGAGTGTAATTCAATACATCTCATTAAGCACATTCGAGTGATTTCCACTTGTTTTCTATCTAAGGCAAATTCTGTTTGAGAGGCTTGTTTAAACAAACTATCCGATACATTAGTTTATTAACCGACTTGTTTCGATTATGAAAACTTCTCATATCAGGATAATTTGAAAAGGGGAGCTGTTTTCTAAAACTGATGGTTTTGGAATCCGTTGAGCATTTGGTTGTCGAACAACAGATGGTTTATCAAACTGAGTTTCCACAGACTTTCCTTTGCAATTCTCAATGAGTTTCTTTAACTCACTATGCTATGTTCAAGTCTTGCATTTGAGCTTTCAACATCCTGTATTTTCATGTATTGTATCACAGTTCTTTTTCGAAATACCAATTGAATCCTTTTCTTGCAAACTGAGTTGTTTTTCAACTTGTTCTTTCCATTGTTGTAAAGAAAATTCAAGAGACAAATCGAGTGATTTTTCAAGTTTAGCAAAACTCTTTAAAGTTTTATTATGAACTCATTGTTAACAGATCAGTTTGTTACAAAGAGCTTTTGTGCAAGACCATTTACATTCTTAACTTTATAAGATTACAAGCATTGTAATACAGCAATAAGCATTTAAATCAGACAGAGAATGCAAATATGAACATGAACAATCCTTAAGACACACACTCTTCGAGAAGATAGAACATATTATGTTTGAAAAATCAGCTTTTCAGATTCAAAGTTCGTCAACCTCTTTTTTCAAGGGATTTAACGTACTCAAATCTTCATGCATTTCTGTTTTAAGTCATGTCAAAACGAAAAACTATCATTTTGAGATTTTATGGAAAGAGACATAACACACAAAGGTTTTTATCAAGACTCCATATCTTTTAGGCCAGTTGGCACCCAAAAATAACACTAGTATGTTTAACCAAGCTTGAACAACAAATTTCTCTAAATTCGATAATGTTAAATGTCATGTCCGTTTAAAAACTTTCTACCTTTTACTAATGGATTCAAACGGGTAGAAAGGCAACGTTTTTAGCAATGTAGGTTTTGTTTAAACAAACAGTTTTCTCACATTGTCTTTCCTAACTTCTTTGCGCGTTATCCAACTATAAAGATACTCCAGTACGGGTGGCATTGAAATTTCATAAAGATTATTAGTCCTTGTGTAATCATATGGTTTAACATAATCTTTATTCAATTTTGATCTACTCTCATTTGCAAGAGTCATGGTCTCTTCCCTATCAGGGGCAAATCTGTTTGCAAGATCAGAAGTATCATATGGGATCTCATACAAATAGGGCTTCTCAGATTGAGCTTTCTTGAGGTACCTTGGATTAGCAAAGGTTGGTCTACCATTATATGTCGAGCATTTGGGTGCTAACATATGAATGGTCTGAATTGACTGATTACGAGTATAAACAATTTCATTTCATCAGTCTGTCAATATCTTTCTCTTCCTTAACCTTTAAATCCGAAATGACCTTGGTTTTCTCTTTGAGATAACCTTCCAGTTGTGACTTTGTTAAAAGACTCTTTTTGACTAACTCATCGTGTTTCTGATTGAGAACTAAAATTTCATAGGCTTTTGTTTTCAAACCTTCTTTTATTTCAATGTCTTTAAGAGCTAATAGTCCTAGAGTATCATTTAACTTTGTTTGAAGTATTTCATAATCAATCGTCCGGTCATTAAAGGCTATGTACTTCTCAAGCTCATTCTGTTTGTTCTGAAGTGCAATAAGACAACTATCCCGACAACTAGTAGCCTCCCCCAGAGCCCTACTAGTCTCATCAAGGTTAGTTTTGCACTCCTCTAGTTCTTGAGTCAATGATGCGTTTGCTTTCTTTAATTGCTTTAAAATTGTTTTGTTTTCCTCAGTATCAAGAGTTAAATTTGCAATTAAATTAGCAAGCGCAGCACGCTCATCAGCACATTCTGCAGTATTATTCTTAGAATTTTGTCTTTCATTGGCAAACACATTATTTTCATCATTGTTTTGTACCTGTTCCAATGGCTGTTCAGTTGAACTGGATTCTTCTGGTAAGACCTCCTGAATCTTTGCCATGAAACTATAATGTGCTTCCAATTCCTGTTCATCAATCTCTTCATCCGTGTCCGCTAGCCAATCAGCTTGCTCAGCTTGCAGTGGAACACCTTGTTCAGCTTGTTTACACATCATCATCTTTTCCTTGTGATACGAGTAATCTTTAACACGCTTTGGCTTCCTGCATTCCTTTGCATAGTGGCCAAATCCCTTGCAGTTAAAGCACTGTATCCCTGTTTGTTGCACTACGAGACTGCCTACAGTTTCCCTAGTCCCAGCAACTGTCATTGTCCTTTGATTCCCAAACTGCCCTGACTGATTGTCGTTGTTATAACTTAGCGTGGTATCTTCAGTCTTGTTCCTGGAGTTTGAAGAAGTTCGAAGGTTGTTGTTGGTAGGTTTGTAGAGCCTTTTGAAATGCTTTGCCATGAGTGCCAAATTCTTTTGCATATCCTTATCCCTTTGAGCTTGTTCAGGATCACTGTCTTCTTCAGATACTGACTCAAATTGAGGTGTAACTGGTTTGGCGATCTATTTGCCTTTATGTCTGGTAGACGCACTAGGTCTTGTAGAAGATGATGTTGCATTAGATCTTTGAGGTTTTGGTGCTTGATAGTAATTATCTGAATATGGTTGCGCAGCCGCAAGAAGTGCTAATGGATTTGCACTTTTGGCTATTCTTTCAGCACGGATATCATTAACTTCATTTTGATACTGCTTCAGAATGTCAAAAAGTGTGTGATATGAGATGGTGTCTATTTCTTTTGATTGCTTGACAACCGTCACAAATCTTGACCATTCTGGTTGAAGTTGTTGAAGAAATTGAACGTTCACTTGCATTGTAGTAACTTGTAAGTTGTTCCTTGTCAACTCATTCATCAGTTTATAAAACCGTGAGTAATACGACTCCATTGATTCTCCATCTAACCTTCCCAAATTCAGAATAGATGGTCTTTACATCTTGTGTTCAAATGATTCTCCTGTGTTGTATCCTTTCAATGGCTATCCACATCTCATTCCGCTAGTTTTACAAGCATCAACAGTGAATAGTATTTCATCCTCAATACCAGTTAAATGCAGAATTCTTCTTTTTCAAGACAAAAAGTTGTTCTTTGTTCTAGGAGTCTATGTTCAATACTGTTTCAATTTGTTGTATGTTGATGAATGCGGGAAAAAACTTCCGTATGCAGCAACAACTTAACTAGTACAGTAGATGGCACGTAGGGACCAGATAATATGCTTTTTATCAGTTCCTCACCATTTAGTTTTGTGTCAATGTAGTTGAAACGTGATCTCCATTGTGAATAAATATTTCTTGGTCTAAGCATTGGTGGACGCTTTTTTAAACCAGCTGCCATGATATTATTATGCATTTGACTATCTGTCAAGGATGTGTTGACTGGAGTTGACATGATGAATGGTTGATTTTACACGTCTATGATTAAAACCGATAAATGATTTAACGGAATTTTACAAATCAAATAGTAAAATCCGGTGGAATGGATAATCGCTTGTAGTTGAGGTTTGTTTCTTGTATGGATTAATGCTAGTTTAAGTCCTTGTTGATGGTTTTGCGTTTTGGTTTATTTGTTTGATGTTTGTATGGATATTCGGCGCAGTTGGATTATGAAAAAAAATAACTTTTCCTATATACCAATAAATCTAATTTTTGGTGTTAAAAAATAAGCTAAAAAAGGCTTATAGAAAAAATTCATATTTATACTTAATTTTTCCCGCCAAAAAGTGTTGCTAAAAAGGTGACGACGATTTTTTTTTACCTATTACAAAATATGAATTTGATGTAAAAATAAGTTCAGAAATGCTATATAAAAATTACATCTCTCAAATTTTTCCGAAAAAAGTTGTCGTTTAAAAAGGTGTGCGTCTAGAGTAACCGCCCTTCAGTATTTGTAACTCGCGGCAGTATAAATCATCAAACCGCTGTGACTATTAAGCAACGCGTCCTTATCTTTAATGCAACACCGCTGCATAAATGAGTAACTCGTGCCTTGATTTTCTATCTACTCGCCGCCTAGCTTAGCTACTCGCGTTTGGAAAACAAATCCAAACCGCCTTGAAAGATGACAACTCGCTGGTTATGTGAGCAACTCGCCGCCTATATAAAATAATCAAATCGCCGTTTGTCTTTTTTTGAAATTTGGGCATGGTAACGATTCTTTTTGCACAATATTATAAGCAACTCGCCGTGTTGAATCCTGTCAAAATGTTCGCCTTTAGACAAGAAACCGCCTTCAACTAAGGCAAACCGTCCACTTATTTAAGCAACTCGCCTTCTAATTTTTTTTAATTATATAAAAGCAACTCGCCTTTGACCAAGTCAACTCGCCGTGTACTTTTTCCTTAAATCATGGATCTTGTTCCCTCTCTTGTCAACTCGCTGCCTAGAAAAATAATATAAAACGCAAACCTCCACGAAGAACACTTGCTCGAATTCACTTAAATCAATCCATATTAGGTTTTTTAACCGAAAGAAAGCTAAAACATGTACATACAATTGATGGTGTATTGAACGATTAAAACCTTCCTATAACATGTATTTCTTCCTGGAAAAAATACGAAGCAACTCTCCACGAAGAACACCTTACTTTGTTTGCTTATAATTCGAGCTAGGAGCTTGTTTAACACACGAAATTTGAAGCACTCTAACCTTTTGATGTGTAGAACAAGTAGAGAGCAAGATTAACCAACAACCAAGCCCAAATAAAATTTTGAGCCGTGGGTTGTTCTAAGCCAAATTAAGGACGAATTTGAGCTTGTTTTACCACACGAATCCACACGTAGCTCTGATGCCAATTGTAGGATCCTGTATCTATAACATACACGAATCGAACTAGAAAAGAGAAAGAGAGTGAGTTGAACTTTTAGAGAGAGAAAGAGGAGAGAGAGAGATAATTGAGAGAAAATAGAAAAGGAAATAATATTAGAAATGAACAACTTACTCTTTTCTAAATAGAAAAGAGTTTATATACCCCGTCGCGTTAAATGACGCGCGAGATATTTAACTAGGACCCGGGCTCGGGTTTTGCTTGGGATTAAACCCGAAACATATACAATATTAGATTAACTATCGAGCCCGATTCCTGATATTATACTATTACAACATTAACTAATTAAATGACCGAGACTCGTATACGTAATGAACGAACTTCCTGTTCGGCTCAATATTTTGAGGCTAACACTTTGGTTTTCGTAACATGTTGCAGCATGCTAGTACCGACGCTTTTCAATGGTTGTTCTTTTGATCTTGAGTACGGATGAGTCTTTACGTTCTTCATTTGGTTCGTAATGTCTTCGTATGAATTTCCCTTGTGCATGTTCGTTTCACTGTTATTCTGACTATATGGTTCCTTGTACTTCCTTTCGCTTTCAAACAATAGAATTGTGTTAGAGTCTTTACGGTATTTTACAATCCCTTTTGGTATTACGATGTCCTTTGTTTGAGTAATATATTTATACTGATGTCAAGTTATGAAAATCCCTTTGAAGTATATCTTGATGCGTTTGGGAAAAACTATTTTTGAAATGATCTTATGAATACGTTATGACATCGCTTTTATGTTAATGTCTCTTTATGAAAACTATGTTTACAATGATTTTTATAAAACAATGTGATACAAGTTGACTGTCAATACTATGTTTAAAATGATATTTATGAATAAGATATGTTTAAAATGGTCTTTACAAATAAGATACAACACTATTTTCTTTAATGGTTAATATATTTTATTTTTATTATGAAAAGTATGTTTAAAATGATTCATAATGGTAAGATGCGATACACCATTAAATAACTGTCTCTAGATTTTTTTTATGACAACCATGTTTAAAATGAATTTTATAAAGATTATATTTAAGACGATTTATTTTTTTATATATATTTAAAATGATTTTTTTTATATTTAAAACGGCTTTCTTTATTATTTTAAAAATGATATAAAAAACAATATCTAATTGGTTCTTTCGTGTAAAGTCGATTATTGGTATAAAAATTCTATCTTTCGTATTTATCAATCTTGATACGTATCATTATTCGATATGTGTTCCTTTTGTCTTGGTACGCTTTGTTGACTCATTTGTTTGCATTTCCTATCGGTATAGATATTCTATCCTTTCTTTTAAGGATTCTTATGTCATTTGATCCACATCTATATGCATATGTAAAATCCCTTACATGTATTCTAGCCTTTGATTCGATATTCGTTTGCTACCCTATTCGATAGTTCGTAACCCTTAAAACTCGTTGATATACGTTTTATTTGGCCAAGCCATTCTCCATGGGGAGCCCTGGTATTGTTTGTTAAGAAGAAGGACGGTTCATTGCGCATGTGCATAGACTACCAGGAATTGAACAAGTTGACCTTTAAGAACCGTTAACCTCTCCTCAGGATCGACGGCTTATTTGATCAATTGCAAGGAGCGCGTTACTTCTCTAAGATAGATCTTCAGTCGGGTTATCATCAGCTTAGAGTGCATGAGGATGATATCCCAAAGACTGCGTTCAGAACGCGATACGGATACTTTGAGTTTACGGTTATGCCTTTTGGGTTAACCAATGCACCAGCGGTCTTCGTGTACTTAATGAACTGGGTTTGCAAACCGTACTTAGATAAGTTTGTCATCGTATTCATTGATGACGTCTTGATCTACTCAAAGACTAAGGAGGATCATGAGGTTCATTTAAAGTTGGTGTTGGAGCTGCTAAAGAAGGAGAGGTTGTATGCTAACTTTTCTAAGTGCGAGTTTTGGTTGCAAGAAGTGCATTTTCTTGGTCACGTGGTCAATCATAACGGTATTCATGTGGACCCAAGTAAGATTGAGGAAGTAAAGAACAGGAAAGCTCCTACAACGCTGTCCGAGATACGATCATTTTTGGGGTTAGCTGGGTAATACCGACGTTTTATCGCGATTTCTCTAAGATTGCTAAACCCCTTACTTCGTTGACTCAGAAAAACAAGAAGTATGAGTGGGGCACGGAGCAGGAAGAGGTTTTCCAGACTTTTAAAGATAATTTGTGTAATGCTCCAATACTGTCATTGCCTGATGGAATTGAAGATTTTGTAGTCTACTGTGACGCGTCAAATCAAGGAATAGGTTGTGTACTCATGCAGAGAGGCAAGGTAATCGCCTATGCATAACGACAATTAAAGATCCATGAGAAAAATTATACAACACACGACCTAGAATTAGGAGCAGTAGTGGTTGCTCTTAAGACTTAGAGGCATTACTTGTATGGAACGAAGAGTGTCATCTATTTAGATCATAAGAGTCTTCAACACATATTCGATCAGAAGGAGTTGAATATGCGTCAAAGGAGGTGGATTGAGTTATTCAGCGACTATGAGTGCGAGATTCGCTACCATCCAGGAAAGGCTAACGTAGTTCACATACTTCTATGTTGTGGAATAATGATTTTTAGGTTCTTAAAAATGGTCAACCTAAAATTTGGCTTTGGTATACAAAATATTTTCTTTTGATTGGTGACGTAGTGATGTAGACGCCGTACGTAGTTTAGCCTCAAGGTAATCAATGTTTTACTTAATCCCTATTACAGTTCATTGATGTAACTGTATTGTTCTAATCAAATAATATTGGGGCTTGGAATGTTTGGTAAAACCTTGTTGAATAACTTTGTTCATTATGCTATTTTCACTATGTATTATTCCATGTTCAATGTTATTATATCCTAGATGGCTTAAACGGTCCTAGAAGATTATCAACAATTATTTAATCATCAACAAATCCTGTTTTTCATTCAAAAACAAAGCATATAGAGATCAGACATCATTTTATTAGAGAATATAATGAAAAGAAATTGATTCAAATGGTCAAAATCCATACTAACAAGAATGTTGCAGATTTGCTTACAAAAGCTTTTGATGTAAGTAAATTTCAATATTTGATTGTTAGTATTGGAATGATGAATCTTTAAAGTCTTTTATCTCTTTATTTTTTTGTAGAGTTTTGTATGAATTTGTACTGTTATTCATGTCATTAAAAGTTTCTGATGTTAAGTATAATTAGTACTGTTGGTTATACTTAATACTGTTGAGTTACTAATGTTAGTTATACTTAATACTGCTAGGTATAATCAATACTGTAATAATTATGAAAATTGCTATGGCTTATGTTTTATTGGTTTTTAGACTAACTTTTTGCAGGAAAAGCAAAGAAAAGTGTTAAATTAATGATGGAAAAGCTATTTGGAATGGAATTAGAGTTAATGTTGGTGACTCAAAGTTAATGCTGCTAGGCATAACTTGCTACTGCTGGTTCAGAGTTAATGCTGCTAGGCACAACTTACTACTGTTGGTTCTAAGTTAATGCTGCTAGGCATAACTTACTACTGCTGGGTTACTACTGCTTGGTGAAAGTTAATGCTGTTGAGGGTATTTTCATAAATACTTTGATTAAGGGTTTCAATCAGTCATTTAATCGATTTCATACTTTCGTAAACTCTCTAATTATCAAAACCCAACACAAATGACGACTCTAAAGTTTGTAGATACTCATAACATGGTCGTATTTTTGTCTAAACCCACAGAAAGTGATGGGTTTGAACAAATTATGGATTTTCTGAATGCACAACCTATAAGATATTTATTAACGGTTAATCCCACTATATATATCTCTTGCATTAAACAATTATGGTCTACTTGCGTTGTTAAAACTATCAATAGGGAAGTACAGTTGCATGCCCTAGTAGATGGCAAGAAGATAATTATCTTTGAAGCATCTGTGAGAAGAGATCTT
>BQNB010073184.1:0-11980 GCA_026074375.1 Tanacetum coccineum
CTTAGAGGTAACTTTTAAATAATAGCAAACTTGAAAAGTTTCACTCAAAGTCATTCCTTCAGTATGAATATCGTGTAGCAAAACTTGCAGATCTTAAACCTGACTGACCACGCTCTTTGAATCAACCATCTTGTAATCCAAAAAATGAGCTACCACGAATTTCTTTGTACCAGCATCTTATGTCTTGTACTTGCGTTCCAATGACTCACATAATTCTTTGGCAGTCGTGGTCTTGCAGTACACTTTATACAAAGGATCTATCAAAACCATTCAGAACATAATTGTGACACAAGAAGTCTGAATGTTTCCATGCTTCCACAGCACAACCTGTGCATTAGAGGATTGACCTTCGGCAGGAGGTTCAACCTGAGGTGCAGTTTCTTTCAAGAACTGCGCAAGGCCTAAGGTGGTGAGATTGAAGAACATCTTCTATTACCACCTCTTAAAATTCTGACCATTGAATTTTTCTGGTTTCTCTGCATGATTGGCCACTGTGTTGGTAACCGGTGCACCGGTTGTGTTCATAACAGTAGGAGGAGTTTGAGTGTTAGTCATTCTGAAATATCAACACAAACAGTTAAACAAACTGTAATCACTCGGTATCTGCTTGTACCGGATCTGCTTCAAAGAAACTCAGTCTTGGTTTCAATGAATAAAATAGATCAGTTTAATATAAACTCAATCTTGGTTTCAAAATAAACTGATATGAACAAATGCTTTAAAAAAATCGTTATAGATCTGTAATTCCAAGTCTGTTTAATTAAAAACTGATTTCCAAAGAAACTCAATCTTGGTTTCGACAGAAAAACAGTTTATAAAATTTGTTAATGATATTTAATCTGATTTTAAGAAAGTGTTTATAATTCTGTTAAACAGGATCTGTTTTACGATTGTAGGGAAACATGTACACTTTTATTAAAATAAAATCATATTATAATTAATAATAATTAACAGAAATTAAACAACAGAAAATAAAACAGACATAATTGGGTAGAAGCAGAAGACAGACAATATGAACGATAAATAAGAAAATAGTAAAAGGTCGTGGAACGAGGCACGTTTTGGACACGCTTCCCTTAAAATAGATTTGTCGTCTGTTTCCCAGGGTACAACGTTCAAAGCTGTTGTACAGCCGGACCTGACATACTTGCTTGAAATATCATGGAAAACTGAGTGCTTTTGATCGAAAAGACTGCTGGAAACTTGTTAATGGAGTTTTTCTCTCTTGTGTGTTTTGGTTGTTCGTTCATCTGGAATGGTTGAGATTGTCATCTATTTATACACATTCATATGTAACATACGGTGTGATGGTGCAATCAATATGGTTAATGATTCATTTAATTTTCTGTTACAAACCTTTGAGTCAAATAATAACCGCCAATTAAATTGTCAATTAATGACCCATTAATTTACAGTTATAAACCTTTGAGCCAAATAATAACCGCCAATTAAATTGTCAATTAATGACCTATTAATTTTCAGTTATAAACCTTTGAAACAAATAATAACAGCCAATTCAATTGTCAGTTTCCAAACAAAACTCATAACTGACATTTAACCATTTCCATTCCAAATACCTTCTTTGAGACTCGATATCTCATTCACACTAACTCCATTTTGGACATATAATGGCTCGACCTGGCCTTACATTTAATAATTATATTTATTAATAATTATTTATGTCCAAATTTAGTGAAAACACATTTTTCACTAAAAATGTTCCAACAAAAACCACCAACCGGAAGTAGCTGTCTATCTGCATGCTCCTTGATCCTCATCTCGAGCTGAGGCCCAAAATGCATGATAAGTCATCACCCAATGCTCGAATCTTAGTACAAAGACTTAAACTGTGCTTGAGGCGATAGTACAAAGATTGATCCAATTGTTTTAGTATATATTTGTATAGTACATACATTACGTACAAACAACAAGTTGAAAGCACCAACCTGATTTGAGCAGCTGCCTGAAGTAGCTCTGTATCTACACACTCCTTGATCCTTATCTCAAGCTGGGGCCAAAAATGCCTGATAAGTCATAGTACAAGACAAATAATACCATCACCCAATGCTTGAATCTTATGTCCTTCAATCATCATTGAAACCTCTTAGAGCATATGAGAAATCTCCTCCAAATTTGCATTGTAAACCTTCATTCTTTCCGTGATCATCCAAAGCTATCTGGTACCCTCCCTGAAAGGAGTGCTGACCACAACTTCATGATCGTAAAAGCAGAAAATCCTTGCACTTAACATTGGTTGATTTATCCGTCAACAAAAGCAACATCAATACCCAAAGATATCGTGTCTCTTGAGCAAGTATTTTGAAAAATTATTTGAAATTTCAGTTCTACATTGCTCAAAGATTAGAAATTGTGTTTGTTTATTTATTGTGGCGTGCAAAGCCTCCATGAGTTGTTATTAGTATTATTTATGCACTTGAGTATTGCGGCATTTCGTAACTCATACAAGTTATTAACTTTTTTTGATTAATGTATTGTTGCCATGGCGCCATGTAATTAGTACGTTATTTAATGTACTTTTTGTGATTAATGTATTGCCTCCATGCAATCGGTACGTTATTTAATTTACATTGCAATGTAATTAGTACGTTAATTGATTTTTAATTTCATAGTACTAACATGACGAATATTAGTGGCACCTGAGTAACGTGAAGTAGCAAAAATTACCACCCCGTAATATCCACCGTTAGTATGTCATACAAGTTCTCAACTATCATTATCTCTACACACACGTCCCTAACAATTACAAACCCTAAAACACCCATGGCGGCGATCTTGGAAATTCTTCTTTTCAATCATAAAACCATCTGATCTACTACCTCTTTTGCGTGATGATTGCTATACCCCTGTAATTGAGTTCATTCACTTGTTGTTTGATCTCATAACGAGCGCGTTAGGTGATTTTTACCTTGGGAGCATAGGGATTAGATTTGTTTTTTCTATTTTTATTCCTTTTAGGGTTTTCTTGCTTTTCTGTCCTAATTTTTAGGTTTTTTTTAATTCCTTTTGATCCTACCATGGGAGACCATAAGTGGAACTCTCAACATTCCAAAGAAGATCAAACTATAAAGATTTCTAAATCCATTTTTGTTACTAATTTCCCAGAAGGCTGTAATGCACGTGATCTTTGGAAGGTGCGTAACAACTATGGCACGGTTGTTGATGTATTCATTCCGTTTAAGAAATCAAAGGCAGGTAAACGATTTGCATTAGTTCGTTTCATTAAGGTTATTAACTTGGATTTATTGGTGGAGAACCTTCGTACCATTTGGATGGCGCGCTATCACCTTCATGCTAATGTTGCGCGTTTTCAAAGACTAAACAAACCAAGCGTTCCCATTCATAGAGTCTAACATGGGGACTTCAAAAGAATCTTTTGCCTCTGTTCTTAAAGACTCTCAGCCACCTGTTAAGGTGAATAAAAGTTCTAAACCAGCTTTAGTTCTTAATGACTCTTGTATTAAGGAGAATGATTTTAGCTTATCCCTTATAGGAAAGGTTAACGATGTTGCTGTTATTCCTAACCTATACACCATAATTTTAAATGAGGGCTTTCATAACATTAAACTTTCTTACCTTGGAGGGATGTGTTGGATCGTTTACTGAATAGATCTAAACCTTTAGCTTGTAAAGGGTTTGTTCCTTTAGATAATTCTAAAGCAACAATAATGAAACACTGATTTGAACACTATTGATTATGCGGAAACTAATCAATAATGCTAAGAAGAATAGTATTAAGAATCACAAAAGAACTTTATATTATAACTTGAATCTGCCTAGGTTACAGATTACAAAACTATGATTGCTAGATTATCTCTATTGATATGTGTAGAACTATATCTACTAACTATGCCTAGGGTTCCTTTTATAGACTAAGGAAGCCCTAATGGGCTTTACAAAATGCGTTAAGAGTTAATGCATGTCTATTCCTAATTTATCTCATGCATATCTCATAAGCAGTACTAATAGAATATACTAGCAGTACTAATACTGACTAACAATACTAACTATTACTGGCAGTACTAACATTATACTGGCAGTACTAACTACAAAGCTAGCAGTACTAAAGACTTAGACTTATTTCTTCAATCTTCATTAACAGCATTAAGTCTTCACTAGCAGTATTAATCTTGAGCCACTTCAGTTTACTCTTCATGAACTCTTGGAGGATGTATCCAAACACTCTGTCAACTCTTGATCTGATCTTTGATAATTTTGACATCTTCAGCTATCCATCTTTATCAGCAACATGTCTTAGCAACATCTAACTAAGTTGGCTTTGTAGTTTTTGGCAAACTACCAGCCATTAACGGATTTGATATTCCTTTACCAGTAGCCGTTTGCTCTAGGATAGCCAATTCTTCATTGTAAACAACAAGGTGAATTGAAAACCTTATAGTTTTGAGTAAACTATCAACTATCAGCGGATTTGATTTATCTTTACCAAAAGAAGTTTGCTTTTGGACTAGTCACTGCTTTATTGCCATAACATGTGGCAATATGATAAACATTATATTTTTAGCAAACCTATCAAAATAATCAACAGATTGATTAGTCTTTACCAAGAACTGTTTAATCCTGGACTAGCCAACTCTTTACTGTGAATCAAGGTGAGTTGAGAACCATACAATTTTTGGAAAATTGTCAACCATAAACGGATTTGAGAAGTCTTTACCACAAGCCATTTGCTTATGCACTAGCCAGTTCTTATGTCTGTTAAACATGGTGAACTAATGACCATTTGTTGTGTGGTTTTGAAACCAACACTCAAAGATCCTCCTCATCTCCATCAGAAGTCTCTCAGAGAAGCGTAACTCTAGCGGTAACTAGCTTCTTGACAAATCTAATCAACTCTAATGCCATAGTACTGTCTTCTTCAGATTCCAACTTTAATTCCAGCAATTACAACAGTACTTTCTTTCTCAAAGGATACTTTTTCTCTACAAGCATATGAATGACTAATCCTGCCTCAGTCATTAAAGTATGTACCCCTGAAGAACTATGTAACTTCCAACTTACTACATTCCAATCCTGCTGTGAGTTCCAAAACTCATCTTCATCATCTGGATTGAACATAATCATCAAATATCCCCAAAGTACTCTATCAAATCCTTCAGGTATCTCATCTTGGTATCTGTCCATCACCAGTTGATATACAACATTCAAATCATCTCTATCAAATATGGAAAGCACCCTCATTAGAGTACTAAAGTATCTCTTTTGTCCATTGCTTCTAATCACCACATTTAGATTAATCTCCTCTAAGTGTTTAGCTTTATCAAACTGTGGTTTAGTTCCAAGATACTCAGTTTTCCATTCTATGATAGGATACTTCTTGTCAAGTATTTCATAATCCACTTCTTTGTCCTCATCTGGAGCTATTGTTAAACATAAACTCAGCTCATCATTCTCTTTCTCACTATCATCCTTAGAAGTGTTTTGTCTAAATCTTCTTTTCCTTAACTTCATCTTTTTCCTAGTACCAAGTTTTCTCTTTCTAGTACTTTCTTCTTCTTTACTTTCCTTTTTAATACTGTCATCCTTCTTTGTACCAGTAGCTTTCTTGTTCACATCTTTGATTAGCCTCTCATCCTCAGCAGAACCAATAGCAATAAAGTTTTCATCAGACCTTTTTACCTTTTCAGACAAAAACGTGTATTTGATTCAAAATTTTCTTTTTTGGTTCTTAGACAGAATGCTTCTTTCCTCCAACATTTATCAAATATGTCATCATTTGGTTTTTTAGCTGAGTTCTTGTAGGTGGTCTACTTCTGATTTTAGAAGCTCTTTGTTGTGCAAGAAATTTCCTTTGAGCAGCAATAGTATCATGAAGTAATTTGGCTCTCTCTTTAATAGTGAACTTTTCTCTCTCTTCTTCTTGAAGCCTTGTAGTTAGAATGCTATCAGCTTTAATTCTAGCCTGAATATCATCATAATCTCTTATAAGTGCAGCCTTATTAGCTTCCTCTTCAGCCAAGTTTTTCTTTTCCTCTTCTGTTTCCCATTCTTCTTGAACCTTTCTGGCTATCTCTTCATCATTAGCAAGCTGAGTAAACTTTCTTTCAGCTTAATTAACCCCTTCAGATTCAGCATCTGACTCAGCTTCTTCCTTAAGAAGTTTCTTGCCTTTATCTTTAGGATCAATCTTAGGAAGAGGCTTTAATGTTAACAATGATCTTGTTGATATAGGCCTTGGTCTATCAGAGTCTTCAGCATCTTTAATCTCAACTCCTTTTTGCTTAGCCTTATTTTGGCTCATGGATACCAGAAACTCAGAAATGGTTTCATCATCTCCAAAAACTGTTGGAGTAGCTGTTGGAGTAGCTGTTTCATCTGAATTTCCACTTTTAAGCTGAGCAGTACCTTCATAAATCTTGTCGGTACTAACTTTTGGCTTGTCAGTACCTTCACCAATCTTGTCGGTACTAACGTTTGGCTTGTTAGTACCTTCACCAATCTTGTCGGTACTAACTTTTGTCTTGTCAGTACCTTCATCTGGCTTGATGGTACTAACTTGATCTTTAGTACTTACTCCCTTTTCATTGTGAGCATCTTCAGTCTCCATGTAATCCATTACATCAAAATCATCAAGATCATTAAAAGCTTGATCCTTGTGTATAGTTGGTTTAGATTTGGCAGTTTTCCTCCCCTGTTTAGATACAGACTCCTTCTGCATCTACTTTTTCTGCATAGATTTCTTTCCTACCAATCTTGTCTTCATGGAAACACTCTTTATCCAAGCTTTGTGTTGTGTGATTACAGGTCTGGCCTTTTTCTTAAGCTTCTTGATTTGTGATTTCAAATCTTGAATTTGTTTAGCTTGAATTGTGACCTGTTTACACAAAGAAACACAAAGATCATATACACTTTGGAGTGTCAGGTCATCCTTATTCCCTGATATGGATCTATCACTGGATGACTAACCTCCATGATTCCCACCATAGCCTTCTGGAACGGAATCAGGAATTAGGTTAGAAGAAGAAGGTCTGAGGAATGGGTTAGGCTATGGCTTAGAATGGTCTTCACTTGGGTGAGTAGGAGAAGGTGTGGATTGGGTTTCAGATGGTATTTCTAAAACTTCACCTTCATCCTCTGTTGGTTGAGCCAGCATAGAAGGAAATAAAAGGGTCACATTCCCAGATTTTTTTTTACCCTTTTAACCATAAAAGAGAAAACCTTAGTAGTCAAAGCATTAATAGGGAAGTGGTCTAAAGGGACAGGCACATTCTTGAGTTGGCTAGTCAAAAATACTAGAATAAACCTTGGGTACATGACAAACTTCTTCTTTGCATCCAAATGCCTTATCATACTATCAAAAATTAGTTTTGAAAAGTTATAAACTTGATTAGTGGCCAAACATATTATAGCAGTTGTAATATTAGTAGGTATTTGATCATAAGATGTGCTTTTTGAGCTTAAACAGTGGATGATGGTATGAAACAAAAATTTCCATTGAGGAGAGAAGAGTCCTTTATTAAAAGTAAGTGTATTCAAATCTCCCTCATACCCCATTAATTGAATGGTATCAAATATAGCCTGGTTTGGTAACACGTCAATCCCAGCAGCATCATTAAATTGAAGATCACTTCTAATTGATGCTTTTGAGATTGAGACAGGCTTACCAGCAACTGTGGCAGTAATATACCTAATATTGTTGATTGTTTTGGATTTAGCAGTCATCCAAAACTGTTCAACAAACGTAGTAGAGACAACAGGACTTACAGTGAGAGCATAGTGAATTGAACTGCGTGTAAGAAAGTCTATGATCTCATGAAATTCAGCATTACCATCAGTCTTTTCTAAGTAAGCGACCATGTTGTGCTTAGGACAAGATTCAAGAGCTGCCATAGTCGATGAATTAATGGTTGTCAGTGATGAAAAGATTAGGGTTGTTAAACGAGAGCGATTAAAAGATATTAGGTGAAGAAAGTATGCAATTGAGATGGGTTTATATAGGTTGACCAAACCCAAGATCAAAGAAACAGTGCAATTTACACTTTAGACCCCTAGCGGTATTTTCTCCAACGGCTATTCAGCGGTACAAACTTTGCCCAACGGTACCAACTTTAAGCCTGACGGTACTAACTTTTTGGTTACCAAAATTAACCAAAACTAGCAGCACTAACTAACTTAGTACCATATGAAGAGCCCTAAAAAACAAACCAAACTGCATTACATAGCTTTGCACTCAATTCAAACACCATAATCATCTGTAGATATCTTCGAGCAGTACTAAGTAAGCCTAGCGGTATTAATTCTGGTACTAGCAGACCAATCGATATGTACATAGCAGTACTAACTGAACCTAGCAGTATTAACTTTTGTACTAGCAGTACAAAGTTGTAACTCACAGCATCAACTAAGCTCAGTAGTATTAACCAAGTATTCATCATATTTACCCTCTAGTGAACATATAACCTCCCCTTAAATATAGCTACAGATTTAACATCTTAATGCTAACCACCAAAAAGTTAAATCTTGTGACATCAAATCCTTTGGTGAGAAGGTCTGCAACATTAGAGTCTGTGTGAATCTTGATAACTTCTATCAGTCTTTTCTTATAGCAAACTCTGATAAAATGAAATCGAATCTCGATATGCTTGGTCCTTAAATGAGTAATAGGATTCTTGATAACACTTATAGTGCTCTCATTATCAATATGGATTTTGGTGTTCATAAAATCAAAGCCATAATCCATCATCTGATTTTGTATCCATAGTACTTGCCCACAACAGTTAGCAGTTGCAACATATTCTGCCTCAGTAGTAGAATTTGCCACAATAGTCTGCTTCTTGCATTAACAAGATATCAATCTTTTACTAAAAAATTGACAGCCACCTGTTGTTGATTTTCTATCAAGGCTGGCTCCTCCATAGTCACTGTCTGAGAAAGCTTCTAGTTCAAAAGGTGAATCCCTAGGATACCATAAACCTAATTTGAGTTGATGTTTGAGGTAACTAAAAATCCTTTTTACTGCATTTAAGTGTGAGGCTTTTAGAGTGACTTAAAATCTAGGACAGGCACACACAGCAAACATGATGTCTGGCCTTGATGAAATAAAATACATCAAGGAACCAATCATAGATCTGTATACATGTACATCTACATCTTCACCGTCTTCATCCTTGACCAGTGGCTTATTAGACTCAATAGGAGTAGTAGCTGTTCTGATGGACCAAAAATCAAACTTCTTAAGGATGTCAGCTACATACTTATCCTGACTAATAAAAATTCCATCAGGTTGCTGCTTCACTTAAAGTCCTAAAAAGAAAGTGAGTTCACCCATGGAGCTCATTTGGAATCTTTTGTGCATACAGTCTTCAAACTCTGTACAGACCAAATCTCCTGTGCCATAATTAGACTCATCTGCGTTGCATTTGCAATAAACAAGATTTACTACAATACCATCAGAGGGAACAATGTTCTTAAGTCTAAGCTGTACACATCATCCCTTTCCTAGGAGCTCTACGTTCAACTTGACTTTCATCAGAAGCTCAAGATAGAGACAGAGAAGGCATTCAGTCTCAGTAAAAAGGACACTAATTTTCTTGTCACACACATTTTGTGAGACAGAGAAAGGTTAAACTTAAGTCATCTACAAAATTAAACATCATCAAAGTAATTAAGTTAGCAGTTCTGATTTTACCTTTATATCCGTTATTTTACCTATCCTTTGAGATCAACTATTCCAAAAGCCATAAAGCCCTCCTTGTAATCCTTCATTAGTCTGAAAGATAAGCTTTGATGCAGTCATAATGGCTAGAGAAACCACTGACAACCACCACTGCATGATCCTTGTAACAAGATCTCTATAGATTGCCCTGACACAAAAGTAAGAGAATTGGTATCATCATTAGGGACCCAGCCATTACAGAATTGGACAATCCCTTTGGGTAACATAACCCAAATTGATGAGCATGAATGATCCACTGTCTATTGGACACATGATCCAAGTAATTTCCCTTAGGCCTATCCAAACCCCCACCTTGACTTTTAAGGACATATCCAACTTAACCCTTTACCAATATATTAACTACTGCTCATTGGTCCCAGCGAAGCATTAATTCATATGTTTGACACCCTAAAAGTTTTTGTAACTTTTCTCTTTTTCATGTCTTTGTGTATACTACTATATTAATGATCACTATTATTTTAGTCCGAAATGGCGGTTACATTAAAAATACGTTTAAAGCAGAAACCGGTAGACTAAAATAACAATTGAATGTAAACGGTCACCAAATAAATTAAGGTTTACATCAATCAAGTAAGAAATAATTATTTTGAGAATAATTATGTACTCTGTGTATTTTATTTTTATTGGTCGCGTAAAAGGTTACATTTCGCGATAAGATAACATATGGAAACGCATGTACCCCGAAAATACAAGACCCTCAACCTAGAAACTCAAACTAATACCTCACTTTAACCCTTGAACACAAAAACAAACAAACCACTTGTGTAAATAAGCACCATGTGGCCCGGTTACACCACACATACAACAAGCAAATACTCCATTTTTGAATCTTTAAGACATGTATATCTTCTTTGGTAAATTAATATGGGTACTAATTCTCCTAAAAGGCTATTACACTTGGTTAATGACCTTGCTTGGCTCCCTTGCTTTGGTTAAACGCGGCACATGTATGTATATACTCAAATCCTTGAGATTTTCCTAATCTAACTCAATCTTGTACATCACCTAAGTAATTAAAGATTGTACTAGAGTGGTTTAGCATAAAACCATGAGTAATCAACTAGAACCTCTCAAAACCACCTCTAGGGCACGGTTTAGTTTTGTTTTGGAACCAAGAGATGTAACTAAGCTCATTGCTTATAAATAACACACACACTACCACTTAACAAAATTCTAAACCTCTAAACTCTCTCTCAAAACTAAGAACCTTTCATTTCTCTCTTTATACCTTCGGGTCTCGATATAACCGAGCCATACACGACCCAACTTGGTCACTAAGGACTTAAGGAAGCCTTTAAGTTCACGTATAAGGTGGTCAAGAGGAATACACGAGCTCAAGACTGGGTATACAAGCTTTGAAAGCTTAGGGTGGCATACGTTTTGAGTACAAGTGTATCGGGTTGCCTCTCAATCCAAAACCAAGAGCTTAGGACCCTTGTAAGTTGTATACGACTCATTCCCTTTGTATTTTACGCGTTCGTTTATTGTAAACTAGCCTAGGAGTCAAGTGTATGTGCATACGATATACTAGCGTGAAAACACTCATGATAAACATAAAATGAACGTGTTATGAACACATTGTATTCGTTTAATAACTTGCGTAGTGATAGAAATGCAAAAGCTAACGCAAACAATAACCATGATACATAAAAATGGACCACGACGTAGGTAATAAGCCTTGCTCGCGGGTTTGAAGTGAATCTATACGTAAACTATGGTTGTAATCACGACATGAGGGTGTGGAAACATGTATTCGACGTTAATGAGTGTTTGCATGTCGCGGGTCGCGATTAGAAAATGCTAGGCACTCTTGTTTTGATGCTAGAAGATTTAACGGAACCATATAACACACTAATAAACCATTCGGACCCTTAGTGGACTACGCGACCCATCTTCGTGAGCCCACAAGGCCCATAAGCCACGAATAAGCTAGGACAGCTTATTCATGAGCTTAAGCGACTTATAAGATATTTATGAGCCTAAGATAAGTTAGTGGACCTTAAAAGAGCAAGCCCGAACCACTAGAACCCCTATCGGGTTTCTATCGAGCCCAACGCGAGCCCCATGCGAACCCATAAGCCATAACAAGCCTAAACAGCTTATTCTTGTACTTACTCGACTTAATGAGCTTAACATGGACTTAAGACCCTAAGCGAACCCTTTGTATTTCTTTTAAAACCAAACGAACCCTTAACAGGCCTCTTAGCCCATTTACGGGCCCTAAATGAGCAAATAAGCTCATAATAAGCTCGGGCAGCTTATTGATGG
>BQNB010073184.1:12578-32194 GCA_026074375.1 Tanacetum coccineum
TATAAGCTAGAAATTAAAAATTAAAAGCTAAGATTTAAAACTGCTATTTTTGGTCTTTTTGGCTTTTTAATGACTTTTAAAACTAAATGCACCTAAGGAAATGAGCTATAAAATGGAAACTAAAGCTTAATCTATCTAAAGCTATATCTAAACTAAGAGCAAACTGAATTTTAAAACCTAAACCTAAGTTTCCTAGCTAGAATGAAATCTAATAATGACAGCAGTGGTAAGTTACCACTGCTGATGCAAATGGTAAAACCAAGCACAAATGCAGGCACCTAATGAGGCTAAACCTGCACTACACACTCTTATTGAGTGTATCTAAACTCTAATCAAGCAAGAACCAAGCCTTAGATGGCTTGGTTCAAATTTTCACAAGTGAAATCTCTAGGAAAATTCCCCTGGTGCTGAGACTAAAAGAATAAGCCTCAAAATGCTTAAAAACTCAAACTAACCTTCAAACCTTTTTAAAATTTGATCAAATATGAACATTTAGCTGTCCAAAGTAAAAGTACCAAATATCTTTGACTTTTTGAGGTCAAATAAGACTAATCCAAACACTCCTTTACTGATATGACAGAATTTGATTGAGCTTATGAAATGAATACTAGCTTATAAAACTTTGATACCATATAACTAATAGCTTATGATAGGCTTAACAAACACAAACATCAATCTATTTAAGCTAAGTATAAGATTCTAAGCTATTCTACTTATTTTTGGCTTTTTATATGGTCTTATGACAGTATTTGAAAAACTATAATCTATACTATATTAACTAAATGCGGATGAATAAACAAGATTAATAAGCTAAAATTAAAGCAAATAAGCACTAATAAGCAAACTGATTAAGAAAATAAACAGATCTATACTAATAAGCAATATTTAAGCTAAAATTAAAGGACAAGGAAGTAAAAGGAAAACTTACTTGAAGCTTTAGCTAAACAAAAGCTAATTGCTCAAATGAGCTTATCAACAGCTCTGGCTTATTAGAAATAAGCCAGTATTAGTCCTTGATAGCCCTTCCTTAACTGGCTCTCCTTCTAAAAGCTCATATCTACTTAAGCATAAGGTAATAAGCTTATTAGCTGATTTTAAGAGTTAAGGTATGATTAAGGTAAGAGTTGAGCATTATTACTAGCTTAGAGACTAATAAGAGCTTATTTAGTAGCTTATGAACTTAGCATTTAATAGGAAAAGTGAGATCTTATGAAAACAAAAAAAAGCTTATGAGAGACCATTTAAAAACTAAATTTCATTACATAAAACTTGATTACAATGCTTAAAAGGAAGAATTACAAAGTTTAAAGTAAATTTAAGCTAAAAATTAAAAATTAAGCTAAATCTAAAAGCTACTAACTAAAACTAGATGGGGTGTGTGTGTGATAGTGTGGGCTATTTATAGCTTTGTAGAGAACCTTCTCGGAACTTGCTTGCATCCCACGCTCCTTTCAATCACATCCTTTGAATTCCTTCAATGATTGGATCATTAGCTTTGGCCATTGGATCACATATGTGCACACACGGATTGCCAGCGTGGCAATCCGTGATTGTGACACCTTGTGCTTTCTCTGAGAGTAAATCCAATGCAATTTTAAACTTCCTTATGTGCGTCTCCTCTTCCACGTGGCTTTTGCTTGACTGTGAGCTAATAAGAGCTTATGATTTGACTAATTTCTCCCTGCCATTATGAATAAGAGGCCTTGAATTGTCGTATGTACCCCTTAATTGAGAAAAACCCTTGTGCTTTCTCTGAGAGTAAATCCAATGCAATTTTAAACTTCCTTATGTGCGTCTCCTCTTCCACGTGGCTTTTGCTTGACTGTGAGCTAATAAGAGCTTATGATTTGACTAATTTCTCTCTGCCATTATGAATAAGAGGCCTTGAATTGTCGTATGTACCCCTTAATTGAGAAAGACCCTTTGATTTGACTGCTTGGGTGATTTGGGATGATGGATGAATAATGTTTTAACTTGGCGCCCTTTTTATAACTGCACGGGGTAAATCGTTTTTAAACTTTGGGTAATTACAAATTCAGTCCCTCTCTTTGATTATTTAAAGTTGTAATGTAAAACAACTTTTAAAAATGGCAATTTAAGTCCCTGTGGTTTTATTAAAGGGGTATTGGGCTAGGGTTTGGGCTTTTGTTGTGGGCTCTTGATCCGGGTATGGTTTTTAGGGATTAAGGGCCCAATAAGAGTTAGGGACTATTTGTGTAACTTTTGGAAAGTTAAGGGATTGATTTGGAACATTTGGGATTTTGTCATTTTGTGGTTGACTTCTGTTGACCCAGGGTTGACTGAAGGTTGACTACAGCTTTGACTTTTTGACTTTTCCTGGCTTTGGCTTTGCATCTCTGGCTTCTCTTATGCTCTTCCGTTTCTCGTGTTCGTGTTTGCCTATTTTTGGCGGTTTTCTTGTGATTTTTGATATATCCGTTCCTGCATACACAAAACATAAACCTAGAACAAAGGCATTATTGCCATTTGTTAGTCTGTTCCAATAAAAGTTAACGTCTTCATGCAATGATTGTCCCTGAATAAACTTCCACCTATGGCGAATATGGACCGCAAAGGAATTGATGTTGGCTCTCTTTTGTGTCTTGTGTGTAGTGATCATGAAGAGAATGTTGATAATATTTTCTTCTCTTGCGGGATGGCTCATGATCTTTGCAGTTTATTGGCTAGATGGTGCAATTTGGATATTCCAGTTGTGTTTAATATTGCAGATTGGCTTTCGTGGTTAGATGTTTGTCAAATGACGAAGACGTCTAGATTTATTCTTAGAGGAATTGTAGATATGATGATGTGGTCTATATGTGACAGAGAACGGAAGCGTGCTATAAACCCTAACTAGGGTTCAAGACGAATAAAAGGCTTAAAGTCTTAAAATCTTATTGATAATTGAATATTGAATATTGAATGACTAAACAATGAACCCAAGCCCTATATTTATAGGAGAACTAAACTTGGAGAAAAAGATAACCAGTATTTTCTAGAATAAACAAAATAAGAAAACAAAATAAAAGTCAATAATAAAAATATGAAAACTATATTTTATTATTAATAAAAGTCAATAATCAAAATATGAAAACCATATTTTGTTATTAATTTGTTGTTATCTTGCCACGCTCTAGGTGCTCCATATATTCCTCGGCAAGCACATTAATTGTGTCCTCATCATTCCCCTCTTTAGAAGAACTCGTCCTCGAGTGCTTACTTATTCACGTCCTCTGGAGTGAAACTCATAAATATCCGACACATTAAAAGTCTTCGAAATACTCATAGTATATGGCAAGTTCACTACATAAGCATTGTCATTAATCCTTCGAAGTATTTTGTACGGGCCATATTTCTTTGGCTCTAACTTGCTATAAGTTCCAACCGGAAAACGTTCTTTACGAAGAAACATCATTACCTCATCTCCTACTTGGAACAACTTCTTCCGACGATGCTTATCTGCTACAAATTTGTACATAGCATTTGCTTCAGTAATGTTGGCTCGCACAACCTCATGAGTAGCTTGAACTTCTTCCCTCATTCTATTTGCTTGAATATTATTATTCCTTGGTAAATCAACTAAATCCACCACGTGCCTTGGAGAAGTCTTGTACACAACCTCAAATGATGAAAATCCTGTGGAACTATGAACCGCACTATTATAAGCAAATTCAGCTTGTGCCAATGATACATCCCAAAGTTTAGGCTTTTCCTCACACAAGCAACGTATCATATTTGCCAATGTGCGATTAATTACTTCAGTTTGGCCATCCATTTGAGGATGAGTGGTACTACTAAAATTCAAAGAATTACCCAATTGTCTCCAAAGTGTCAACAAAAAATGAGCAAGAAACTTACTATCCTGATCCGAAGTAATGGACTTTGGAAGTCCTTGTAAACGAACCACCTCTTGAAAGAAAAACCTCGTAATATATGTCGCATCTGAAGTCTTCTTACATGGAATGAAATGCGCTATCTTGGAAAACCTGTCAATAACAACAAACACAGAATCGACTCCCCATTGAGTGCGAGGAAGCCCAAGCACAAAATCCATCAAACATCGACCCAAGGACTCTCAGGAACAGGCAATGGCATATAAAGACCTGTATTTTATGCGTTACCATTTCCTTCTTGACACACGACATGTCTCTTCATGAAATCTCCAACACCCCTTTTTAATTGAGGCCAAAAAATTAACTTTCTACACTCGCAATGGTCTTATCTCGGCCTAAAGCACTCAATCCTTTCGCATGTATCTCCTTAAACAGTTGACTCTTAAAGGAAGTCTTAGGAATACACAAATGATTACCTTTAAACAAATAACCGTCAAGTAAAAGAAACTCATCCTGATGTTGCTTGGTTTCGAGCTCTATCCAAGTGTTACGAAAATCTTCATCGCTTGCGTACAACTCCTTGATTGAATTGAAACCCAAAACCTCGTTACTAATGGACACCAATAAAGTAGACTTTCTACTCAAATCAATTTGGTGTTCAATATTCCTCAATGGTTGCAAAGTGATCGGTGTATCATCCGCCACAGTCTTACCAAATTCAGCTAGTAAGGGTTTTACTACCGCCGATATTGTATTCTCCATGACATCTTCTACGCCTTTCACAACTAAGGCATAAGAAACTCCCACCTCCTTCCTTTCAGCTTGAAAATCCTTTGGTGAAGCCACCAAAGTTTCCAAAGTCTTGTTCTCTAATTTTATCTTAGGATAAATGACACTAAAAGATAACATAGCAATAGTTTTCCGCTCCATTTAAACAAATACATATTTGATTTACCTTGGTGTGTAGCATCCTTAAAAATCTCGATCACCTTAAGTGCCGGAACCTTCTTGATCCACCCAATCTGATAAGGACTAGGATGGGGTTCGGTTGGAAGCTTAAAAGCTTTAACCAAAAAAGCTTTAACCAAAGCCTTAGACACTAAATTTTCGCAACTCCCTCCATCAATGATCATATAACAAATCTTTTCCTTAACCAAGCACTTAGTTTGAAAGATTTTATTTCTTTGTGAAGAGCCACTAACCTTAGGCGAACACAAAGTTCGTTGAACGACATGTGTAACTTGTTTTGTCCTTCCGTCCAAAGGCTCGGCATACTCTAACTCATCTTCGTCTTGAAACGCATCTGCCACTTTATTATTTCTAACCCCGGGCAATATCTTAAGTGAAGACCAATCTCGAACCGCATTGACATTGGTTTCGTCCACATTGATTCCCCTTACTTAGAAAGAAATCGCCCTCGAGTTTTTAATATTAAGGGATTCATCCATCTCAAACACTTTCTCACGATGAACCTTATCTTTAATAGATTTGCGCTTCACATCTACTCGAAAACCTTGATATTTTCTAGCACGTCTACCATATTCCCAACTATCAATCCATGACATAAAACATCGGGTGGTGTGCTCCCAATCAACGACCCTCAAGTTTTCAATTATAAGAAAGTAGCTTCTTTGTTTGCCATTGAAAAAGTAATTTGATTTTTCATACGCATCCTTAAAATTAACCCATAATCTAAATCACGAATTTTTAAATTATGGACGCATTCAAAATTCGTTTTTAGCACACAATTAAAACCCTTCACATCTTCATCATCATTAAAACCCATAATTTCTTCACAAGTCTTCAAAATACCAACTTTATTCGTTGTTTCACATAATAAAGTTGAAATTTTGTCATCATGTTGTTTATAACTTTGAAGGTTCTCAATGAGTTCATCAACAACCTTGGCCTTTACAATTTTTTCTTCAACTTTAACCTCGGGCTTTGGTAATTGTGGTGTTACTTTGGGTGAAACCATAGCGATTCTCCTTCTTCCCATAAGAAAAGGTAGAGATTCTTTTTTAAATCATACTTGCCATTAACCTCGCATTGCCAAGGTCTTCCCAATAATATATGGCACTCATCAATATCATCCACAATACAAAGTACTTCTACTTTATAAGACTTTCCTATGGTCACGGAATCCTACAAACCTGGTAACCTTCAGTTGGACAAATATCCATTGGTAACTTTAGGAAGTCTACCAATTTTCTTGAAACCAAATTATTTATGCTACAACCATCAATAATTAAAAAACATACCGAATTGTTGATTAGAATTTTTGAATAAAAAATCTTGGTTGTAGATACTTGATCCTCCTTCTTTTCCTCTTCCCATTCTTCAATTCTTCCATTATTGAACGGGGATTGGTTGCTTGCACAATTGCCTCCAAAATCGCCTATGGTTGGATGAATTCTTCGACCTTCATGTTTGCTACCCTCGCGATTCTTGTGGATTAATGCCCCACCTATGATCACGGAACGTAGTTCTTGTAGCATGGTGTAACACCTGTCAAGTTCTGACATGGATTTGGTAAAACCATGATCCATGTACTCTCCAGACCATACCCCACCAATAGTATGGTTTTTTGAATCTTCTAAATCAGTCATCATCCAGGATACTAACAAGCTCTAGATACCAACTGACACAGAACGAAAGCGTGCTATAAACCCTAACTAGGGTTCAAGACGAATCACAAAAGGATAAAAGACTTAAAGTCTTGAAATCTTATTGATAATTGAATATTGAATGACTAAACAATGAACCCAAGCCTTATATTTATAGGAGAACTAAACTTAGGGAAAAAGATAACCAGGATTTTCTAGAATAAACAAAATAAAGGAACAAAATAAAAGTCAATAATAAAAATATAGAAACCATATTTTATTATTAATAAAAGTCAACAATCAAAATATGAAAACCATATTTTGTTATTAATCTGTTGTTATCTTTCCACGCTCTAGGTGCTCTATATATTCCTCGGCAAGCTCATTAATCGTGTCCTCATCAATACGGAATTTCCGCAATGCCTCGATTTTTTTCTATTTCTAAACCTAAAAAGGTGACCCTTTGAAATTCTATTGTATATCAATTGTTTTTGTGGATCTTATATCGAAATAGTAAGATGCGATTTAGTTAGATAGGTCGGTTAGAAAATTCCATTGCAAATATTTCTTCTTTGTAATTGTTCCTTTTTCTAGCTTTTGCTAGTTTATAATATGTCGCTGCTGAGAAACTAATCATCGTTAACATACTAACTAAATTATGTCGCAAAAAGTCAGGAAATTTGTATGAATTCGTGGCTCGCAAAAAGTCAAAAAATTTGTATGAATTAGTTTGTATATTTTACAATATCACAAGATCATGTGCCACTTCTTAATGCTAATAGCACCTTCAGATTGCTATATACACCACAAAATATAAACAAGCACAATTTCTATTATTTGAACGATGTGAGTCTCAAGACATCATACAACTTTTCATAAAGGTTGCTCAAAGAGATACAAGATCTTTGTTAATGTAATAAGATAATAATTAAGTTCTTTATATAAAATTGAAAAACAAGATAGAAAGTTACCTTCATAAATACAAATATAATACAAAATAACGTACAAATTAAATTGCAAAACATGTAAGACACAAAAACATGAAAACTACTCGTATGAGTGTATGAGATAAGAACTTGTAATTACTTCTAAAAATGTCAACTCCTAAGCCGTAACGTATAAAGTATAACACAATATATTTTCCTTTTTCCATTATACAATAATTTCTTAAAAGGTGAGACCACATGAAGACACGATAATTACATTGCAAAACATGTAAGACACAAAAACATGTAAACTAACACATAAATATTGAGTCTAATGTTACAACTCGTATGAGATAAGAACTTGTAAATACTTCTATCTAAAAATGTAAACTCTAAAAGATCCAATAAATATAGTGCTATTCTTGGACATAATTTTTGGTGAACCATGAAGATCGAGACACAATAATCAAATTTACAATTGATCATCATTGTGTATGCAACTCTGTAAGCTTATAGCTTATGGTTGGTTATAAGAAACATATAAAAGGTTATAAGAAATCTTTAATGAGTGAGATCACATGATTAGCCAAACATAAGCTTTATTTGAAGCATGAAAACGGACTGCAATGCAATTTAGTCACAACCTGATTAAAAAAAGAGGCTATTTGTATATTATACATAGTTAAATATCATATGATATATGTACTTACCAACTTAAGTAAGAATTTCATGTATACATTTTTACATGTTTAAATTTGCGTAGTTCTTAATGAACAAACATAAAATTTGCGACGTACTAAAATTTTATATTTTGGTTGCGAAAGTTCTTTTGCTATGCTTATCGAACGTGAACAAAGATACCATGTGCTATTTTAACCCACGACAACTACGAATGAATGAAAGTTGGTTCTGATAGTTGATGGGTTACAGATATATAGTTTTTGGCTAAATTCACAATTTATCTCAAAGACTCAAACACGTTTAGACATGTATTACCACCTCTAGTAACTAGTGATACCTTGGTAACGTACTAATTAAATTAGGATAAATATGGCACCTTTACGTTTGTATATATAATATGCTACATGTTATATGGCCCAACATGTTTATCTTGAAACTGTTGATGGTTTGTGCATTTCCGAGTAAATTAAGAAATATGGTAGTTACTCTTACAATTTTGTAAAGCAAAAGAACAACTGTAGTGCCTATACGACGCACCAACATGTTAGCCCTCGCCGCAAGGCGCAGGTCATTTTCTAACTCGTATCAACTAATAATCAAATTACATACCACATTTCACATATAGCGGCTTAGAGACTGTTTGGTTTGACTTATTTTTTTTGGTTAATCTAAGCTTGTTTACTACTAATAATGATCAAGTAACGTACTAATTAAACATCAAATTAGGAATCAAATAATGTAATACTATTAACCATCAAGTAACGAACTAATTAAATTAGAAATCAGATAATGTACTACGAAGTGCTAATAATGGTGCATAATTAGAGTAGGAATCAGATAATGTACTATGGGGTACTAATAATGTCGCAAAGTACTACGGGGTACAAATAATGTCGCATAATTACGAGTTTGAGTCTTTGAGATAAATTGTGAATTTAGCCAAAAACTATATATCTGTAACCCATCAACTATCAGAACCAACTTTCATTCATTCGTAGTTATCGCGGGTTAAAATTAGGAATACTATGGAGTAGTAATAATGTCGCAAAAAGTCGGGAATTTGTAAGGAGTATTAATAATGTGGCAAAAGAAATTTTACGGAGCACTAATAATGTCCCAAAAAGGCGAGAATTTGTATAAATTAATGACGCAAAACATGGAAGATTGTATGTTTTTACAATCTCACGAGGTATGTGCCACTACTTAATACTAATAGCAGCTTACGAATACTATATACACAACAATATATAAACAAGTAAAATTTCTATTATTTGAGCGATGTGGGATTCAAGACTTCATAAAAGTTTTCATAAAAGTTGCTCAAAGTGATACAACATGCTGTTGTAATAAGATAATCATTATTATGTTCACTACATAAAAGTTAAAAAACAAGATAGAAAATTTACCTTCATAGAATAACGTATGAATTACATTGCAAAACATGTAAGACACAAAAACGGGTCAACTACTTGTATGCGTGTAAGAGATAAAAACTTGTAAATAGTTCTAAAAATGTCAACTATTATTAATATAGCCCAATAAATTTAGTGCTATTCATGGACATAATTCTTGGTGAAATAGGAAGATCGAGACATGATAATCAAATTTACAATTGATCGTCGTTGTGTATACAAGTTCCTGACTTTCAGCTTTTACATATTCGTCAAATTAGGAATCAAATTTAGTGCTTTTACTAATGGCTTGCAAACAAAGAATATTATAATACTCAACTGCCACTAATGCAATGAGGGGTGTCAATCGGGTTATCGTGTCGGGTTTGGGGCTTACTGGGTCGGGTCTATCTGATTTTGAAAAAATAAAAACTGACCCGCAACCCGACCCTATAGAAATCGGGTTTATCGGGTTCGGGTCTATCCGGTTGCGGGTTATCGGGTCGGGTGTATTGGGTTATCGGGTTGTTTGTTAAGAAAAATAAAATAAACCAATAATTAAAATTTCCAACAGCTATTAATGACAACTTCATATCCTCATAAACCCATAACAAGAACATGTTTAAAAAACAATGTTAACCACAACGACAAGCTAGTAAACCCATAACAGAAACATGTATGAGGCACCAGACTAGAGCGTAAGATTACCATGAAAATATATATGATCATTATAAATACGTTTGTTAAAGCAAGGGGTGTGGTGGCTACAAAAATTTAGCCATTTGGGCCCCATTGAGCGTCACATCACCGCCACCTCATTTCAACACAACAACTCAAAATACCCCTCACTCATAAAATACCCCAACCTATGTCATTTGGGCCCCCACCCACTTAATGTTCTTATTTTTTCTCTATTTTTAAACAAACTAATTCCTTACTATACCATTTAAAAAAAGTGATAAAATTATATACATGTAAAAAATAAAATAAAAATACACAAATAATAACACACACACTGCCATTACCACACACACCAAACTTATCTTCTCCAACAAAAACACACACACACAGTTACACACACAAACACATTCACACACAATCAATCATAGAGCATCCGGTGTAATAATTTTTGTGCTTCGCCATTGTTTAGCCAATCCAATGTGGCATCCATATGGCTATCGCCATGATACCCCAGCCTGTAACCATTTTTTCGCCAAGTGGTTTTAGCCACTTCTCCAACGCAGTAGCAAACAAAAAAAAAGGTAACGTTCGAATTCAAACGGCTAAAAACATTTAATATTTTTTTTTTACTTTTTTTTCACCTCTTTTATTATAAATACAACATCTCGCTTCACTTTTTTATACACAAAAAAAACTCTATCCTTCTAATATTTCTATCAAAAACACCTCAAAAAAATGTCTCAAAATCCAAATGAGCAAGGGTATTTCACTCACCTTCTCAGTCCCAACTCGTCATACCAACAAGAAACTGGCTCAAACCCGTCTACACCATCGTCACAAAACTCACAATCTTCGTCGGCATTCCAACAATATCCCGGTTTTGGTACGCAATATGGGGTACCTATACCGCCACCGGAACAAATTTACCGTCAACAACAACAACAGTTTATTAACCACCAACTCAACAACCAATTCCAAAATTTCCAACAACAAAAAAACGCTCTATTCCAAAATCTCCAAAAACAACCAGATGCTTTTCAACAATCACAACCTCAACCTCGTATCAAAGAACCACAACCTCAACCAACCAAAGATAACCGTAGGGGCAAACGAGTGGCGAAACGAGCCACGGTTGATTTAGTCGACGAGAACGAGGAGGAAGAAGAGCCTATTCGACAGTGTGCGCGTTGGACACGTGAAGAAGAAATTTTGCTAACTCAGTGTTGGATCGAAACATCCGAGAATGGCCAAATCGGAGCCGACCGATCCGAGGATTTGTTTTGGGGACAGATTATGGATGACTTCAACACTAGTTCGACCCAAGGTTATCGTACCAGACATATGCTCACGGGTAAATGGACCAGGACCAACGCTGATTGCCAAAAGTTCAACGCTATTTACAAACATCTTGAACGTAAAAGCGGAGAAAATGAGGCGGACATCGAGGCTGCAAAGATAACTTTTGCAGCTCAACAGCCGAAGGGGAGAAAGTTTCAACTCGAGCATTGCTGGCGTATTTTAAGAGGTCACTCCGCAACAATGATGAGCAGTTAGTTAGATTCGTGGTTTTCGGTGAGTGTTATTAGTGGCTAGCACGAACATTTACAGATGTTACATTGGAGGATTTTGTCGGATCATCGGCCTATTCTTCTTAAAGAAAATGGTTACGATTATGGCCCTACTCCATTTCGTTTTTTCCGATCATTGCTCTTTGAGACTGTGGAGATGGATGGTCTTCTTTAACACTTTTGTGGTGAGAAAACTCTTTGAAAAAAAGACGTCCCTATGGTTGGGGAATAATGATCTCTTTCTAAGTTTGATGAATAAACGTAAATGCCTGAAGAATCAGATTCGTATTGGAATAAGAGTAATGCGGGGATCCCGGAAAAACGATTAGCTTAGACTTAAAAAACAGTTGGAGGAAATTGATCCTGGATATTCGATAGATGGTTGGGAAATGAAGAGCTGGTCAAATTTTTCGTTAGCTATTCTTCATCAAATCCAAAAGGATAGATTATTTAGAATCGAGGAAAGAGGCCAAAAGGCTAAATATTAACATGGGCCCATGGTAGAAGGTAGGAGATGAGGGAATTCGGTGTTGATTTTTTTCATGGTATCATAAACAAAAGGGCGTAATATTCAAAATTTTAGGGGGTTAAGGTTGTGGTAATTGGATTGAAAACCCGAATGATGTCAAGAAAGAGTTCTTCGACCATTTTGCCAATCGTTTTGGTAAGCCGGACAAACCTACTGCTTCTATTAGTCTTGACTTTCCTAATCAGATTTCTCATGAGCAAAGTGATCATATGGAGAGGGAGGTTTCCTAATGATGAAATTAGAAATCGGTTTGGAATGTTTCATGGTACGTCAAAGCCCCGGGTCCGGATGGATTCAGTTTGGTTTTTTTTCAGACACTTTTGCATCTTGTGGATAGGGATGTTTGTGAAGCGGTGACGGGATTTTTTTATAATTTTTCTGATTTACACCCAAGGGTGTGATTCATCTTCATTGCCTTATTCCGAAAAATTCCGGATGCTAATCTTGTTAAGGTTTTTAGAGCCGACTTAGCATCATTGGTAGCATATATAAAAATCATTTGCTAAGATTGTTTTTTTTTTAAAAAAAAAACCTATCGTCTTGTTGATGTACTTGGGGGGAATTATTTTAATGTGGGTTCGATCGGCTTTCAATTAAAGATAGGGCATAATCTTGATGGGACTTTTATTTTAATGAGTCTATGTCTGGTGTAAGAAGAATGAAAAAAACAAACTATTCATTTTCAAAGTGGACTTTGAAATAAGCATATGATCCTCTCGGTTAAGGTGGGATTTTCTATGATGATGTTTTAGGCAAGTTTAGGTTTGTGGAATAAAAGGAGTAAAAATGGTTCATTGTTTTGTTTCATTCTTCGAAAGGGTCTATTATTATTATTCAATGGTAGTCCAACGGACGAGTTTCATTTGGTAGAGGTCTTAAACTAAGTGATCCGTTTATCTCCTTTTTATTCTTATTTATCATGGAAGTCTCCATATTTCATTTCTAGCCTCGCCTTGGTTGATGCTGGGGTATGTTCATGGTATCGATGTTGGTGGTTTGGTTAATCTTTCGCAAATGTTCCTATGCGGAAGATGCGGTTTTTATAGGTGAAATGGTTGCGAAGAGTAATTAAACTTCTCTTATCATGTTCTTGATTGTTCTTCATTAAGGTTTCTGGTTTAAAATCCTATATGTTGCAAAAGCAAAATCATGGGCATTGATGTTTGATAATAGTTAAAGTCCTCTCGTTTGCGGCAACCAATTCGGATATGTCTTGTTCTTAAAGCTCCTTTTTTATATCTTAGGTTCTTATGGTTGGAGGGGGACATGAATAAAATCAATCTTGGAAGGACATTATTGATTAGTATTAGAAGACGTCCTATCAAGAGGAGATGAAAATGTTATCGATTTGTGAGGGCGGCCTAATGTTAATCAATCGTTTGTACTTGGCTGATGCCTATTTTCACATTCAATGTTTAAAGTCTCCTAAGGTGTCATCAAATTCTGGAATCTCTTCGAAAGTAATTCTTCAATGTCATGAGTGTTCGCGGTCTTAAAAACGCTTGTGGGTTCAATGGAAGAAAGGCATCTTGCTCTAAAGTAACGGTGGTCTATGGTATTTTTGTCTTTATGTCTTAAGAGAGGAATTGGATATTTAAATGGGTTTGGAGATTTTTAGCCCTATGAGCCTACGCTTTCGGTCTAGTGTTATCAAGGCTATACAAGGAGCCAATGGAAAGATTGATGAGATTTCGGGGTTACAAGGAGCTAATTCATGTTGGATAAAATATAATTAAAGAGGTTAGGTGGCTTGAGGAAAAGGGGTATTAAATGCTTTTGTTCATGAAGAGAAAACTTGGAATGCCCCTTTCGACTTTATTCTGGATGACATGTGGGTGTGATGGGCGGCAAGCTTAAGAATTGATTCCCTAGAGCGTTATGCTCTCGAAAACAGCAAACAAAAATACAGTAGGTCTATATCTTGCGCATCCTAGTCTTTACCATTCGTTTTGTAGACAATCCGAGAGTGACTCGTAGTTGGGCTGAACTTACTAAAGTTGAAGAGTTAGCGAAAGTGATTACCCTGTTGGTGCTTACTCAGTCTCTGAGTCATGGTCTTGAGACATTGAACAATTATTTGGTGGCTTATACCGTTGGTTCGTCAAGAAACATTGAGTAGATTCGCGATTACTTCGAAAGGTGATCTAAAAGACTAGGTGGTTCGATATGTTCCAACAAAGTGAACACCTTCGCTTGGAAGGTTATGACGAACTCATTTCCTACTAGTTTAACATTTCAAGAAGGTGCCGGTATAGTAATTGAAGTTCTTTTTGTGGAAACGTGTGTCGGGATTGAAACAATGATATTTGTTCTTCGCTTGTAACAGGCAAAGAGATTTCTAAATTATAAATCGGTGGTGGACGTGCCTTTTATGGATATTACTCTTACGGAGATTGAGGTCTTGGATCGTTAATGTTAAACTGTCCGAAGAAGATAATATAAGCATTGTTCCAAGGTTTTTTTTTTGTTGATGTGGGGGCTTCTATGGAATTTTCCGTTATAAGTAGTCTGTTCTGAGGCCATCCCAAATATTTGGTGCACGTTTTTTGAGGTGTTTATTGTTGGTCTTTTTGATGGTGTCGGTATAGATGCTATACTTTGTTAGCTGGACGATTGGTATAAAAAAACCGTCTCGTACTTTTTTGTTAAATTTCTATCTCCTTGCTAGTTTTTCTTAATAAAAGTCGCCGTTCAAAAAAAAAAAAATACTAATATGAGCATATGCTATTCTTATAGTACAATTATATGAAACTAGGAATAAAAAATGTACTACTAATAACATCAAGTGACATCTATATCTATATCTATCTGTCTTCTATCTTACTTTTATATAATACTAGACGAGTACCCGCGCATAGCGGCGAGAATTCCTAGCAGTAAATAATTGTAATGATAAAAGTTTATAGGTTATAAACAAAAAATAATAAAAGTTTGATGGTTTGGAGATTAAACATAATGTTTTGAAACCCGGTTCGACCCAACAGGTTCAACCGGTTCTGGTCGAAAAATGGATCAACTTGTATTTATAAGCCATAAAGAATTTCATATCACAAATCAGTTACCAATCACACATTTAATGTTATTAAATCCAGCCAAGATATTTTTGTCAAGTCATCAAATTTCACATTTAATGTCAAGATTATTAGTTTATAAAGCTTGTACATTTAGTTTCCAAAACTTGTACATTTCTAAGTTTTTCGTTACACATTTAATATCAAGATTCTTAGTTTTAAGACTTGCACATTTAGTTTCCAAGGCTTGTATATTTTTCAACTTTCAACATCCTACTCTTTTCAAGAATGTGTGAAAAATGCTTTATAATGTAGTATATAAGTATAGATATAGATATATAAGACTTGAGCCCAAGACTAAGGATCCAGCTAATAGAAATTAATGAAAATCTAATCATGTCAAAAATATAACACGTCTAAAATAAACATACTAAAATATGACACACCTAGAATAATTATGTATAGACTAAAATGTATCTTTTAAATGTTAGTCTATAAAAGTTACATAACATGAGTACCATACACACGTAAAAATGTATCTTTTAAATGTAACGTTTATTGTCGTCCTAAAATATTGATAAGAGTAATTAAACTCGATACATGTCGCTGTTCCTAAGCCAATAACTGAATGCAAAGATTGCAGCACCATCAGGAACTTCATTCATCACCCATTCATGACCTTTCAGATAGAATATACCTGTGCGAAGATGCAGAATCCAACAGCTTTCTTCACGTTCATCGTATACTTTATCTTGTTGTCGTGCCTTATGCCTAAATGATTGTAGTTCATCTTCATTATCATAACACTCGTTTCATCTATAAAAAAAACATTTGAAAACATAAACCTTCAAAATATATAACAACAGGTCATGTGACGTGGCTATCTATTTATACATTTTAAACTAAATTAGCTATATTAGTTATAAAGATAAGATAACAAGAGGTCATCAACTGACAATCAAGTTTTAAGTCAGTGTTTCTATTCTGATTTGCATACGTCATGAAATAATTGATATACTCTTAATTTATATATTGTAAGAAAGTGTTAGAATTTGTTCTGTTAAGGTTCCTACATAAAATTTGGTGGTATGTTAAGATTGCTACACAGAATTTGGTGGTCTGTTAAGAGTATATCAATAATCTTGGTTTATATATTTTTTATTGGATACACTTGGGATGATCACCATAGATTTTTTGGTGTAAAGTATCAAAATGTTCAGTTTGTACTAATCATATAAAGTTTATGACTATTTTTTAGGGCAAATGACTTAAAAAAGTCATTTAATTCGACTCTTTTTGTCTTTGTGTGTAGCCATCTTCTTTTCTTCCCAATATATCATCAAACTTTCAAAAGTCGATCATTGTGTGTATTTTGTGATCACATGTAAAATGACCATTTTACCCTTCGAATTTTGGAAAAATAAGGGTAAAATGGTCACAAAATACACACAATGATCGACTTTTGAAATTTTGATGACATATTGAGAAAAAAATAAGATGGCTACACACAAAGACAAAATGTATCAAGTTATATGACTTTTTAAGTCATTAGCCCTATTTTTTATAGCATTCTTAATGTTTCAGTACTCATAAGGCTACAACATATTCTGTTTTATGAATCTGTTCTTTTATATATGCCAGAGTTGTTTTATAATATCGATTTTCTATTTTTTCAGAATTTGTACAATGTGAAGGTTAAGCGAGTGGTAGTGATGGGATTGGCGCCAAATGGTTCAATAACGGTGAATATGTGAAGACGATAAGCGGTATGATAATGGAATTCAATTTTGAAATGAGATATACTATTGAGAAGCTTAATTAAGAACTCACTTATGAAAATATTATCTTCTGTGATGCTCATCTTGGTTCTATGGACACCATGAAGAATTTTGACCATTATGGTGTGATCATCCTCTTTTACTGCAGAAGTATATGGAAATTAGTGAAATAGTTTGTCCGGGCTATGTTTCCAATCATCCAATGTATTAAGCTAAAAGATAAAACTAAAAATAGGTGAATTGGATCGAAACTCGAAAATCTTTTTATTACTACTGTTTTAATATAGTCATTTCGGTTATACTTAAGGTGTTGGTTATTCATACAGTTCAAAAAATGGATAAAAAGTGATATGGGCCAGCCTGTTTTGACCCATTACAGATTCACCTGTTTTGCCACATGTGCAAACAAGTGGTCTTAGATTTTTTGTCTATGGTTTCTTTAATTTTTTACAGGATTTAATGCAATGGATTTAAATTGTTGTGGTTTACGAAGATATAATGGTTGGATTATATGTCTATCACCAGGAATGGCTTGTGGAAATGCTTCTTATCATCTATAGTGGGGATCAGTTTCATCCAACAGCTGCTATTAACGAGATATTGGCAGATAATGTCTGGTCCGGAGTGCATACCAACATGTGGTATCCTATGAACATGAAGGAGATGATAGCTCACGAGTAATACAATGACAGTGTTGTGCATGGTTGATTTTGTGTAATCAGGTCATCAAGGTTTGGGATGCTATTTTTACTTGGTGGGGGGTTTGGTAGTCCATATTCATTTTCTTTAGTATAATTGTTTCATCACGAAGGAGGGAACGTTGTTCATGTAAGAAGAAATGGGCAAGCAGTGTTGTGGATCTCTGAATATTGTATTTGGAAATGACCAAATGATTGTTGGCTATACATTTACGTATTTTCTGTTTTGAAATTGGTTGAAAGCCTTTTGGTTTAGTTCATTTGGGTTATGTTGCCTTTGTAAATTATGGTAATGCATATGTCAATAAAATCTTAAAAAAATGACGAGTTTTGCGTAAGTAAATATTTATTTGATCATTTGAGTGTAAAATAATAATAACTGATACATTGATCCATCATGATATTAAAACCATGGTCCAAGTTTACTTTTTTTAAAGAGTATTAATGAGAATAGTAAACCTCATATTATTAGGTTTTCATATACATATCTTATTGAGTTAATTGCATAAATCAAACCGAACCGTGCACACCTCTAATTAAGTTTGTGTGTGAATTTCATATTTTAATTCGTATTGATGTATTGTGACAAAAAATTTAAAGGGTGTTACCCATCACGAATGACGGGTATATAAAATGCCTACTTTTATAGGTTTCATACCCATTCCTAATAAAAAAACCATAAACAAACAATTTTAACACACAATTAGTGTAATATAACAGATAACAGATAAAATTATAAAAAGGTGTTTAACATCAAAAGAAAAAAAAGACTGGTATAAAGTAAACCCAGCCATCAAACAAACCCTAAACCTCAACAAACACATTATAAATATACACATTTGCCGACAAATACGATGCCGTTTTTAAATTGGGTATGCTCCTCTCTTAAGTGGGCTAATTTCGTAAGCCCAAATCCATCAGTCGTTTTTTTTTAGTTGAACACATACCATCGGCATGTCTCGATCATTCTACATCTTTTTCTTCTTCCCTCCCTTCTTCGCTTCAACCACTGTGGCAACAGGCTGATTTTAGTTTTTTTTTTCAATTTTACTTGAAATCTAAAAGCTAACCAGGTACACCACAAAGTTGTAATCATGAAGGTATTATTGAATTTTTTTTACCTAAATTATGTGTTTTAGATTCAGATTGTACAAAAAAATTAGGGGTTTTGGCTTTTATGTGATGTGCATACAAGTTAAGGTAGTCGTTAAAATTGAATAAGGGTTTCGGATATAATCCATCTGCATAATTACGCAAAAAAAATAACTAATAGTTGAGAGTTTGTGGAACATACCTGTGTATTTGCACAATAATTTGTCTGTATATACCGTGGGCTTATTGGATTGAGCGTGATGCTGATTAAAATCTACTCTCGAAACACAGAGCCAAACACCTGTAAAAAGTTGTCGGCCATAGTTTGCTATATGTACTAACTTGAAATTTGTTTATGCTTCGTTTTACGTAAACTCACTCTCCATTGATATACGGTTTCATTTCAAGACACGCACACTTGAAATAGTGGTCTGCAACTCCATCTCGGTAAACTATGGTGAGGATCCTAAGTTTGGGACACGACCTCCGGTGGCGTATGCACTCAAAGCTGCACTAATGTAATCAGGGGCGGAGCCAGAAAGTTTTTCTCGAGGGGGCACACTTTGATAATTTTTAGAATCTACACTACAAATTGGTTTTTAGGGGGGCATATTAAAAAAAACCCGAAATTTTACACTACAATTTTTTTCGCTAGGGGGGCACATGCCCCTTGTGCCCCCTCCCTGTCTCCGCCTCTGAATGTAATGAATATTGTTTTAGTATCACATGTTCGTATAACATCGGCATGATGTTTTCGTTTCAGGTGTGACCAGGTTTGTTATCGTTCGTGAAGTTGCAAAAAGGACCTGGAGCAAGTGCAGC
>BQNB010073185.1:0-32194 GCA_026074375.1 Tanacetum coccineum
TGTTCAACACATATCCTTGCTCATGAACTCAACTTGGAGAATCAACCGAGCAAAATATCAGTGGAGTTTCTCATTCTAATTCTTTTAATTCTTGTTTTTAATGTTTTATCTACACAACGAGGACGTTGTATAATTCAAGTGGGGGGATGAGAATTAGAATGTATACTTGTCCTATTTTCACATAAAATGCTTAAATTATGCTCAAATTTAAAAAAAATCAAGCATACTTTTGAGAAATTACATGTTACATAACTTGCACACAATAACCCTTATTAGATAGTGTGAGGATTTAACCTTATCCGTTTCCAAATGTTTACCCAAATTCCACAAAATATGAGTGTGTCGGTGATGTTGTAGACTTTAGAACTTGGCTTGGTATATCTATTCGAGACCACAATAATAAGTACTATGGATATAGATGGAGTAACTTGTTTAAATTGGTAAATTTCAAGGATTACACCCAAAAAGCCTTTATATGTTGTTTTATAACTAACTACGCTGGTTAGTTAAATCCCGTATAAACCCTCTATTTACTCTCATTATAAGAATAAGACACCCCTAGAAAAACCTATAGAGCCAATCCTTTAGGAATAACACCAACTGTTAGTTTCGTTACACCTTTACACCTTAGCCTACCCTGTGATAAATCGCCTTGCTAAGAGGTGTTGATAAATCACCTTGCAAAGAAACCTTGTTAATACGTCTTGCAAAGAAACCTTGTTAACTCGCCTTCAAAGATACCTTGTTAACTCGCCTTCAAAGAAACCTTGTTAACTCGCCTTCACCTGCAATTGCTAAATCGCCTTCTACAAGTCCGAAACTCAAAGTTTTCAAAACACAAAAAGACTCACTTTTGATCATTTTTTCCCAAAATTTCTTGCACAACTAGTATTACAAAGTCTATATGTACCTTAAAAATGCAAACTTTATGGTTTTTAAGCTAAAAAATTTAAAATCAAGATTTGTACTTTCTAAAGCTTTTCGAACAAAAATGATGTTTTTTCTTGATAAGCTTGTACACCTATATCCTAAAGATACTAGATCAGATTTACCTATGCAAATGATCTTTTAGTGTACAATAAAGCTTCAAAACCAAGAGAAGAACAAAGATGAGGCTACGGTTTAAAAACAAACAAACACTAAACCCACCCCGTGGCGAGTGATACCAATTGTTATCCCAAATATTTTAATCCATATCACAACTAATAAGCAATAAGCTAGAAAAAATAGAGAGAGAAACTAGAGAGAGAAACAAAAGATGGAAGATTAGATTAGAGAGAAAGAGTGGAGTGGTGGATGATTACACACACATACAAATGTAAGAAATGGCAACCAACACCCTCTCCATGTGTGGAGAGGGTCCTATTTATACCCTAAGACCACCATGGGCTCGCGGGATTTTTAACTTGGGCCGGGCTTCGCTTATCTTGGGCTTTGAGCCCGAAACATAGACAATATTAGATTACAATCCAAGCCCATTTAACCCGACTAGTCTATTACTTAACAAGACTAATTACGAATAATAAGACCGATAACATTCTTGTTCGACTAATATAAAATTAAGGCTAACATATAGGTATCAACGAAATAGTGTCAATTGCTGTTTATCTATGCGTGTTTTTGGATTATTGAAGTTTTGAAGACTCAATGTTATAGGATTGATAAGCTCATAGGATAAAAAGATAATAAGCCCGTTTGATTTTTCGGCTATGATGAATTTGAAATTATGAATGGAGCTGACCTTTTGACATTTTGAATGACTAAATAAGGTAGGTATGTTATTTTCTATAATAAGTCATTATGGTATTTTGGATATTTGAATATGATGTCTGTAATGTTATTTACTTTTGACTTATCTTAGTTGCGTTTCGTTATGAAATGTGCAAAAAAAGACATAAAGAAAAGAAGTTGAAATGATAGAAAATTGACAGGAAGACTCGACTAGAAGCTGCTTCAAGGACTGATAATTGAAACACGTCAGTAAGTTTGCAATTTACTCTACTTTTTGTATTGAATCTTTCGTACGTTAGTATAACATGTACAACCTAGATAGTTAAAAACAAAATCATAATTCATTATTTAATAAGAATTGGATGCAGGTAGCAAAAGCAATGATGTATGCTATAGATCTTTTGATGGTGGTACCAAGAGGGAGCCGTACTTTTTGATTACTTATATGAGACATGCTAACGGCGAATAAAGGGCGTAAAGGGTTCTTCCTCTTCCTGCAATGGAATTACCAGAAGGTAAAAAGACATAAGCTTTCATGTATATTCACCTTTGTATCTAACTAATTTATGCTTCTGATAGATGCATATGTGTCTTTGTCACACCTCGACAAAGGCGAAAACTCAGGAACGCAACATAATGATCAATCATAACACAAGATACAATATAGATAAAACTACAATGCATAAACTTCAAGTGTTATGAAGACCATCAACCTCGAACAACCTCGAGTGATGTCCCAAATCACAATCAAATCCATAACCTCTTACAATTCCAATAGCCCACACAGGGGTCCAAATCCAAACTTAAACCAAAACCTTCCAAATAATAAAACAAAATAAAATAAACAAGCAAAACTTCAGATGAAAAATCCACACGGGATACTTCTAAGTCTGCTATCACATATCACCAACTTATTCCTCTTTCCCTTCACCTGAAAATGATACTCGAAAATGTCAACAATAATGTTGGTGAGCTCGTAGGTTTGACCTTAAACCCAAAAGCTGTGCCAATATTTCAAAACAGTGGACAATAGTGTAATATGACAGTGAATATATGCAAACAAGTCATGACTTAGCATCCCCGCTAATCATGTAACACGACCTAACAATCCTGCTAGTCGATCGCCATATGTCACTTACGCACCTAAAGGGCCTACCAGCTGGAGCACTAGATTAGGGCAGGGCCTCACACATACCAGGGTAGGCGTACCCAGCCGCTCCAATAACCACACAAATACTGGGATAAGCGTACCCCTCCGATCCAAACAATCATACAACACATAATATTCACATAACAATCATAAGCACATATCTTGTCCCAAAAACAAAACCACATTTCGCACAGTCTAATCTCAAAACAGTTTAAAACACATTTGAGTATCATTTTTCCCTAACGGAAAAACAGTAAAAAATGGGGCTACGAGAACTCACCTCAAGCAACTCTTTATCAACCAAATCTCAATCACACAAGCAAATGCAACGACGTCCACACACGACCTAGTCCAATTAATGTCCTATTTTAATTATTTATTTTCCAAAACCGTCTTCACGTTTGATGCATAGACTTTAGACGCGTTGTACAATTACCTGTAACAATTTAGTGGTGTGATGGTTGACGATATATCCCAACAATCATATCAATTCCATTGCTCAATAATACATACTTATAGTATTTAAAGAAAATAGATAAGTAATATAAGTAAATATTTATAATAAATAATTATAAATATATCTTGATAAGTCCATTCGGTAACCTTAGTCACCGTAAAAATAATCATAATTTGGTTAAAAATAAAACGTTTACTCATAATAAACATATTAGAGAGTTTCGAGAAAAATTATATTTTTTCGTCTTTTAGTGAATTTATTAAAATAATTAAATAATAAAATAATATTTTATTATTTAAAATCAAAAATTACGTTCTTAAGTGAAATTTTCTAAGTATAAACTTTTTACAAAATTTCGACATGACCCGTACGTTTATACAACGTTTTCCAAGGTTTTTAACCTTTATTTCAAACACTTTTCAAACTTTCGACACTTTTCCGACAATATTCCAAAATCTCAATCTTTAACGTTTACTAAAACGTTTCTCCCAAAATAACGTTCAATATCACTTCGTAAATACATTTCACTTTCAAAAGTCCGTCAAAAACTCTTAAAACGACTATATATCGCTTATTGGGCTTTAAGGCCCAATAAGGGTCCATTAAGGTATTTATACGTCCAAAATACGATCCAAGCCCAAAACCAAGGCCCATTTATATACATAAGTTCATACTAATAAGTAGAAAATAATCCGGACCACAATAAGCCCTCCCATTAAGCCACGGCTTAAATGGGCTTATTGGGCTTATTGGGCCGTGAGTCCATAAGCTTCACAATACATATATTCGGCTTGAAAATAAGCTAGTAAGCTACGTATCGCATTTGGTTACCACCATAAGCTATAATATTAGTCCACAAACATACGCCATACCACGAAAATAATCAAAATCACTTCCCTTGTGATTTTTATAGGTGACGTGAGCATATAAGCTCAAAATAAGTCACGAAAAGCCCACAAAATAAGCTATACAAGCTATTATCCAAAATAAGCTATTTAGCAACATATGTTATTCAACCATCACGACCACAACATCAAAACTACAAAACCCTCTTTTTTCCTTTTTATGTTCGACGCAACCAAACACCTCTTTTTATTCGTTTCACTTTCAAAACTCACTTTTTACAACGATCAACTTGTACAACTAACATTTATGCACCAATATAAACTCAAAAAGACAAACGAAATTTAAATTTAGAACATAGCAAGAAATTCTTCAAAAATGTAGATTTCGACACGAACCGGACAACCAAACGTTGTTTAAATGAATACCTAAATACTCGTATCAACCCGGAATATCACTTTCTTGATCAAAGTTGGAAAATTACTAGGTTTTGTTGGTTTGGCTTAGTTCGACACACCAAGACACAACTTTTGTATGTTTTATTATTTTCCTAAAATGAAAAAAAATGATTGGAAATGTTCTAGTTAAAAACTTATAATGTACAACCTTGAACATCTTGGCTAAAAATAAGCTCCTTTGTCCCCTAGGCTTCCTGGAGCTGGTTATGGCTCCTAATGGATGTCGGGTCTTTCTTTTCCTGTCGGGATCACTTAAAAGCTCGTAAAACTCAACCGTAAAATACTCCCCAAAGTTACTTAGCATTTTTATTCACTTTAAAAATACTTTTCCAATAACTTAGAGTATTTACTTGACATATTTTCACTTTAAACCCTTAAAAACTCATTTGGACATTAACGGACGTGTCAGGACTCGTTTTTCGGCATTTCTCAAAATTCACGGGTCAAACCACCCGGAATACAAATAACATAATAATACCTTCCAAAAAGGGATTATTAATCACAATAAACCATAAATCACCACAATTCTCATAAAATCACCACCGTCAACACGGTACAATATCTAAATAAACTGACAAACGTCAAATAGTCAAAGGACTAAAATGGAATATTCAGAACACAAAAAGGGCAAGGGTTACATTCTACCCCCTTAAAAGAATTTCGACCCCGAAATTCAGCTACTAACATCACTAAACAAATGCGGGTACTTCAGTTTCATCTGATCCTCACGTTCCCACGTGAATTCAGGTCCACGTTTCGAATTCCACCGAACCTTGACGATGGCAATTCTACTCCGCTTCAACTTCTTAAACTCTCTTTCTAAAATTTCCACAGGCTCTTCCACAAAATTTAACTTGCATTTCACTTGGATCACATCAAGGGCACTTGCAGTTGGGGGGTTTGGATCAGCCAAACACTTCTTAAGGTTCGACATGTGGAACGTGTCATGAACACCATTCAACTCCTCGGGCAAGTCTAACCGATAGGCCACGGGGCCTACTTTCTCCACAATCTTAAAAGGTCCAAAAAATCTAGGAGCTAATTTCCCCTTCTTCCCAAAGCGTACCACACCTTTCCAAGGCGACACTTTGAGCAAGACATAGTTACCTACACTAAACTCTAGAGGCTTCCTCCTCTTATCAGCATAACTTTTCTGACGATCATGCGCAGCCTTAAGTCTATCCTTAATCTGCGAGATCTTCTCAGTAGTCTCTTGCACTAACTCAGGTCCTATCAACTGACCTTCTCCAATCTCAGCCCACATAATTGGCGAACGACACTTTCTACCATACAATGCCTCAAACAGAGCACATCTCACACTAGAATGATAACTATTGTATACGAAAACTTAACCAACAGAATATGAACATCCTAACTTCACCCGAAGTCCAGGACGCACGCTCTAAGCATGTCTTCCAAAGTCTAAATAGATGCAGGGATGGGCATCACACTGACGCGCGGAGCGGTGTGGAGCAGGGCGAGGGGGTGGAGGTGTGAGGGGGCGGATGCGCTGATCGCTCATTCTAAACGATACCTAATGCCTCTTGCATTGACTGCCAAAACCTTGATGTGAAACGACTATCACGATCCGATATAATCGAGATCGGCACACCATGTCTAGCAACTATCTCATTCAAATATAATCTAGCCAATCTATCCATCTTATAATCCTCACGCATAGGTAGAAAATGAGCAGACTTAGTCAACCGGTCTACAATGACCCAGATTGTGTCATGCCCACTACTAGTCCTAGGCAACTTAGTCACAAAATCCATAGCTATTCCTTCCCATTTCCATACGGGAATCTCAGGTTGCTGGAGCAAGCCAGATGGCCTTTGATGCTCAGCCTTAACCTTCAAACAAGTCAAACACTTACTAACATACACAGTTATGTCCTTTTTCATACCTGACCACCAATACCTATCTCTAAGGTCATAATACATCTATCAACTCCTGGTGTACAGAGTACTTCGACTTATGGGCTTCATCCATTATCAGGGTTCTTACATCACCCTTCAAAGGTACCCATATTCGATCCAGGTAGTACAAAGTCCCATCACTTCTCTGTTCTATCATCTCATCTAAACCTTTCTGCAATCCTGCAGACTCATCCACAGCCTCCTTCTGAGCCGCTAGTATCCTATCCTTGATACTCGACTGAAGGGTCATATTCATAGCTCTAACTCTCTTAGGCTTTACTCTTTCCTTCCTACTTAGGGCATCAGCCACCACATTCGCCTTACCAGGATGGTAGCGAATCTCACAGTCATAATCACTAAACAACTCTATCTAGCGACGCTATCGCATATTCAACTCTTTCTGACTAAAGATATGCTAGAGACTCTTATGATCCGTATATATGACACTCTTTGTCCCGTACAAATAATGTCTCTAAATCTTAAGTGCAAGCACAACTGCTCCCAGTTCCAAATCATGGGTCGTATAATTCTTTTCATGAATTTTCAACTGCCTAGACCCATATGCTATCACTTTACCTCTCTGCATCAACATGCAACCTAGTCCTAACCCGGACGCATCACAATATACCACAAAGTCTTCCGGTCCATCGGGGAGAGCTAGAACATGCGCATTACATAATTTATCCTTCAAAGTTTGAAATGCCAATTCTTGTTCCTCACCCCAATCGAAAGTCTTACACTTCTGAGTCAAGATAGTAAGAGACTTAGATAACTTAGAAAAGTTCTTAATGAACCTACAGTAATATCCAGCCAATCCTAAGAACGAACGAACCTCAAACGGAGTTCTAGGGGCTTTTCAATTCTTAACAACTTTAATCTTACTAGGGTCCACATGAATCCCATTACCATTTATCACATGCCTAAGAAACTGCACTTCTCTTAGCTAAAATTCACACTTAGAAAACTTAGCATACATTTTCTCCTTCTTAAGCAGTTCCAAGACTAACCTTAAGTGTTCTACATGCTCCTCCCGAGTCTTAGAGTAGATTAAGATATCGTCTATAAACACTATTACAAACTTATCAAGATAAGGCCTACAAACTCTGTTCATCAAGTCCATGAATACCGCTAGTGCGTTAGTCAGACCAAAGGGCATTACTGTGAACTTGAAATGTCCATAACGAGTTCTGAACACAGTCTTTGGAATGTCATCCTCGTGCACTCTCAGCTGATGGTATCCAGACCTAAGATTTATCTTTGAGAAAAACTGCGACCCTTGCAGTTGGTCAAATAGATCATCAATCCTAGGAAGCGAATAATGATTCTTAACAGTCAACTTGTTCAATTCGCTACAGTCAATACACATCCTAAAAGAACCATCCTTCTTTTTCACAAACAAACCGGTGTTCCCTAAGGCGATGAGCTTGGTCGAATGAAATCTTTGTCCTGGAGTTCCTTGAGTTGACCCGACAACTCCTCCAATTCAGAAGGTGCCAAACGATAGGAAGACTTTGTAATCGGTACGGCTCCAGTGATTAACTCAATCCGAAACTCAATTTCCCGAACATGCGGCGATCCAGATAGGTCATCTGGGAATATCTCGGGAAAATCTCTCACTAATACTATCTCTTTTTGTTCCTTATCTTTAGCTTTAGCACTCTTTAGCTGCCTCATCTTTTCTTCCGATTTCTCTCCTAATACTCTAAGCACCTTGCCATCCAGTAGTGGTATCTTTACTACTTTCTCATGACAAATTATTTTATCCTAATGATTAGACAACCAATCCATACCTATAATCACATCAAAACTCCCATGCCCTAAAGGTGTCAAATCGATGTCAAAGACATGACCCTCGATTTCTAGTTTTGCAAACCCTTGCTAACCTTATCAATTCTCTACTAGCTGCATGCTAGCTATCTCAATTCTCATATCTAAAACCAAATTCACTGTGCTCTATACTAACAAGGTTATAAGAAAGAAGTGGAAACAAAACAATAGTCGGCCCAGATCAAATAAGGTAAGTGGCAAAATGATTGTTTTAAAGTAAACGCCCTGTCACAATGTTCGGATCCCTGGCGAGCTTCCACTACTCCCAAAAACTGAATGCCCAACCCCTAGCTGGTTCCTTTGTTTCCATGCCCTTACCCTCCTTTATTAGCAAACAACAATTGATTGGATAGTTTCCTCCTGGTCCTTGTGCTCTATTTAATCTAGGACATGCTGGCTTGAGATGGTCGGTACTCCTATACTCATAACATGCCCTAATAGTTGGGTTTCTAGCATTGACAGGATTCACATTCCTCGGCACGCCTCTACAATCCTTTGCCAGATGACCCGGGCGGTTACAATTGAAGCTGTCGTACAAGGCCTCCGGGTGCATGGTAGGAGTTGCAGGCGGTACACTTGGGCAAAGCACCCGTATTCTCTCTTCCTACAGGGTTTGCGATAGTAGCAAAATCATTTCCAGTCCTAGTCCTCTTATTATCATCCCTACCATTCTTATCCTTGCTAGTTTCCCTCACATTTCCTCTCTTCTCAACCTTCTTAATTGATCCATTTCTAACAGCCTCATCGGTCAGTGCACCAGAAATCTGCACAGCCTTCTGTATAGTCTTTGGCTCCGTTTCTGCCACCATCCCATGGATATGTGGAGCAAGGCCATACGCGTACCTCTCAATCTTCCTACTTTCAGGAGTTACTAAGTGAGGAACTAATCTAGCCAACTCATGAAACCTATCAGTATACGCAGCATGGCCGACCCTGACCATGGCGTAATTCAACAACTCAGTTTCTAACTTTTGAATCTCATGACTAGGATAAAACTCTTCTATCATCATAAACTTAAAGTCATTTCATGACATACTAACAGCAACTTCCCGGCTTAGCGTACGGATCTGAGAGTTTCACCACGTTAAAGCCTTACCCACAAGTGAACCAACAGTGTATTTTACTTTTTGGTCAATACTACAGCCACTCATTGTAACCTTTTCCCTTTTTGTGTTCTGAATATTTCATTAATAGTCCTTTGACTATTTGACTTTTGTCAGTTTATTCAGATTTTGTACCGTGTTGACAGTGGTGATTTTATGAGATATGTGATGATTTGAGGTTTATTGTGATTAATAATCCTTTTTGAAAGGTATTATTGTGTTATGTGTATTCCGGGTGGTTTGACCTGTGAATTTTGAGAAATGCCAAAAAACGAGTCTGACACGTCCGTTAATGTCCAAATTGAATTTTGAAGGGTTTAAAGTGTAAATATGGCAAGTGAATACTCTAAGTTCATGGAAAAGTATTTTTAAGGTGAATAAAAATGCTCTTTAACTTTGGGGTAAATGTGACGGTTGAGTTTTACGAGCTTTTAAGTGATTTTGACACGAAAAGAAAGGCCCGACACCCATTGAATACCCTTGGCCAGTTATGGAAGGAGTAGGGAACAACATGGCTAGTTTTTAGGAGTTGTGTCCAAGAGTGTACACTTATATTCCCATCACTAGACCATTTGCTAGAAACTTTGAAACATAATCTATTTTTTTACAAAAAAATAAAACACACGCAAAAGTGTGCTTGTGGTTCGTCCGCCGCCTAACCACCACAAAACCACCATTGTTTTCTAACTTTGATCAAGAACGTGTATTCCGGGTTGATAAGAGTGTTTGGATATTCATTTAAACAAAGTTATGAGTTATCTGGTTCGGTTGAAATCTTGCAAACTTTGAAGATTTTCATTAGTAAGTTTTTACATTTTAAATTTTGTTTGTCCCTTTTGGGTCTATTTTGAATCTAGATGTGTTAGTTGTACAAGTTTGATTGTCTGTGAAAATCGATTTTGGAACGATAATGAATAAAAATGTCGTGTTTGGTTGTGAATAGTTCAAAAGAAAAAAAGAGGGATTTTGTAGTTTCGATGTTATGGTCGTGATGGTTGAATAATATATGATGCTGGAATGCTTATTTTTTATAATAGCTCGTATAGCTTATTCGGGCTTATATTTAAGCTATTTCTTGGCTTATTTGGGGCTTATATGCCACGTCATTTGTCAAAGTCACTAGGGAAGTTATTTTTGATTATTTTTGTGTTATGGCGTATGTTGTGGATTATTTTTAAGGCTTATGGTAGTAACCAAATACGATACGTAGCTTATTAGGTTATTTTAAAGCTTAATATACGTATTATTATGGACTCACGGCCCAATAAGTCTATTTGAGCCGCGGCTTAATGGGAGGGCTTATTGTTAGGTCCGGATTATTTTTATTATATAAGTATATATCTTATATATGTAAATGGACCTTGGTTTTGGGATTTGATTATATTTTAGACTTTTAAATGTCCTAATGGACCCTTGTTGGGCTTTAAAGCCCAATAAGCGATATTTTGTCATTATGAGCGTTTTGTTGGACTTTTGAAAGTGGAAATGTATTTACGAAGTGGTATTGAAAGATACTTTGAAGGAAAAGTGTTGGTAAGTTTTAAATATTGAAATTTTAGAATTTTGTCGAAAAGTATTGAATTTGTGAAAATTTATGAAAATAAGGTTTTAAACCTTGGAAAACGTTGAATAAACGTACGGGTCATGTCAAAATTTGGTAAAAAGTTGATACTTATAAATTTTCTTAAAAACACGATTTTTGATTTTAAATAATAAAATAATATTTAATTATTTTATTTATTTAATAAATTCACTAAAAGACAAAAAATACATTTTCTCGGAAAATTCTCTAATGTGTTTTATTATGAGTAACGTTTCATTTTCAACCTGTATTTTATAATGATTATTTGAAAGTGACAAGGGTCCCTTTTGTACCGAATAGACTTGTCGAGATATATTTATAATTAATAATTATAAACATTTATTATATTACTTATCTATTTACGCTAAATAGTATAAGTATGTATTATCGGAGAATGAGATTGATATGATTGTGGAGATAAGTTGTCAACCATCACACCACTAAAAATTGTTTTGGGAAATTGTACAACGCGTCTTAACTCTTTGCGTCAAACGGTGAAGATTGTTTTGGAATTTGGATCGATTAAATTGGGAACATTAACTGGACTAGGTGTGTGTGGCATCGTTGCATTTGCTTGTGTGATTGAGATTGGGTAGCTAAAGACTTGCTTGAGTTGAGTTCTCATACCAAGATATACTTTTTCCTGTTAATGCTCTCCACATGCATCGGGCCACAAAGATCCATATGCAAAAGATATAGTTTCTCTTGGTTAGTGTCAGCCTTAGGTTGATGTGAAGATTTCTTGCTTTTTCCTAATGCACACGCTGAACACAAATGATCTTTCTGAAATTTAAGCTTTGGAATACCTCGTGCAAGACCGTCTTTAGCTAGCTTGTTAAGAGTACCAAAGTTGAGATGCGATAAACGACGGTGCCATAACCAGCTCTTAGTCTTTGAAGCTTTTGATAGAAGACAGATCGGAGAAGTCTTTAGCATGTCATCAAGAGAAATTGTGTACAAATTTGTGTCACGGGAGCCTGAAAGTAGATCAACACCTTCTAAATTCCGAATAAAGCAAGTGTTTTTCCGAAATGCAACTTCAAGATCCGCGTCACAAAATTGTCCAACAGAAAACAAGTTATGTCTAAGCCCTTCAACATAATACACCCTGGAGATAATTACATTCCCCTGCTGATAGTCACCATACCCCATTATCTTTGCAACTTGGTCGTTTCTGAATCGAACAGTTCCCAGAAATTTACTAACGAAGTTCATGAGCTGAGAGCGGTTCCCTGTCATATGTTTTGAACATCCGGAGTCCAGATACCAGAGGACGATCTGGACAACCTGTCATTGACAAGAGAAGAAGAAGATGGAACATCTGTAGGCAGAATACTTGCAATCAATATATATTCAAAGTTTAGTATACATTGTTCTTCTTAGTATTACAAGTTAAATTCCGTATAACTTGTAGTATTCATAATCATTGTTTCTCATATAGTTAGTTTGAATCTAATCAAGTTAAGTAAGCCTTAACAAGCTAAGAAGATCTATTCATTGGGACTCACAATCCTAGTTAAAGGGCATGAGTTACCAACTATAGTGAAAAATCTTCCTATTGGTTTCCACTTAAAGCCTACATTAGTGAACACTTTACCCGTAGGTTTCCAAGCTTTTCTCTTTTTGTTTCTTTTAGATTTAGATTTCGAACGCACATTCACATCATTCACAAAATCAACAAGACACATATCATGATTAGCATCAAACAAACATTTGTTACAGATAGCACAAATAGATTCAAACTTAGCATTTCTCATAGAATGTTGAACAAGTGCATTACTAATAGGTTTAGAAACAGGATTCGTCTTATTCAAACTAGATTTAACTGTCCTAGGGTGGTCTTCTACTTTATTCTTCTGATTGCTACGTGGTGGTCGCGAGATCCTATTGTTCTTTGTATTGCCTGAAGGCTTTGATCCGCTAGCACTAGTAGTAGGTTTTACTCCTGTAGAAGTCAACAAAGGCTTGTTAGAATCTTTGGTTTTAAGAGAATCAGTCTGTTTAGGAATATTGTTTGAAGATGTGACAGGTTCAGCAAATCTAACTCTTTTGTCCTTGTTAGTCGGTGTGACAGCAACTAACTTCTCACTAGGTTTTGGTGAATTAGGGCATGTCTGAGAGGCATAGACTAACAATTCCTGAACATGTTTTGTAAACATGCAAGCAGATTCTAATAGAGGTTCACTAGGATACTGTGTTCTAGCTCGTTCTACAAATCCACGAAGAGTGTCAGCATATTCTATAGTCTTCTCAATGTAAACCTCATGAGCATCCCTATTGTTCTTAAGCCTAGCAGAAATAGGTTCTATGTCAAGCTTGAACATTCCTGGAGCAAGAGTGGCATTAGGTTTTGAAACCACAGTATTGACAACATTTTTCCCTTTAATTTTCCTTAATTCATTTTTCAATGTTGTAATAGCAAAAACCTTTTCTTGAAGTTGAGCATTTAAATCCGAATTTTCAAGAGACTTTGCATTAATTTGAGCAATTAAAGAGTCACAATGTTCTTTTGATTGAACACGTGTCTTTCCAATTGAGTCAAATTGGTCTTTGAAAATTGATTTCAAATGCTCTCGTTCTTTTCTCAAATTTTCATTTTCCGAAAGTAATTTTGCCACACTATGTTCCAGTTCAATGTTGATTGTTTCAATCTCATCAATATCTTTCTTTACATTTTCCACACTATCTTTTTCACTCAAAGATTTAATTCTTTCCTTCAACTTTCTAATGACTGTGTCCTTCGCTTGTGACTGAGCTTTCAATTCATTTATTTCAAATAATTGATTAAATGTGGGAGCATTTAGGTTTTCACCAGAATTTTCCCTTTGAAAAATCTCTTGATTAAGTTGAGTTGCTAATTCCAATGAAATGCAATGCTTTTCTAAATTTGAATAACTTTTGACAAGTTTATCGTAAGCCTCTTTTTCAACGAAATCTTTCTTTTTGAAAAGCTCAATCTCAAGTTCTAGACACTTCTTGCAATCATTCACACATGACTTTTTCACATCACAAATATCCACAGAATTCGCAACAATATGCACAATTTCTTGAGACATGATTTGGTTCAAGAGTTGATCATTATCAATCCTAAGTTGTTTGATTTGAATTTCAAAAACGTTCTTGTCTACAGAACACTGATCAACAACAGCCTCCATTTGGTTAAAAACAGTTTGAACTTCAGTAATTTCATCTAGAAGAGTTTTATCAAACGCATTAAATGTGTCTTTTAAAACTTTTAAAAATGGAATTATTTCAGTTAGAAAACACTCTTTTGTATGTTCAAAACCCCAAGACCCCGCAGTAATAGCATCAGATGTTAGTCTCTTTTTCACCACTTTGTCAAAATTGGCCAGTTGATATTTTAGCTTTTTAAGACTTTCATTTACCAAACTTACCTTAGGAAGTTCACTAGGAGCTTCGATTCTAACAGGTGTATGTGACGTAACGGGTGTTTCAGAAAGGGACGAATGTTTTAACCAGAAAGCTTGTTCTGCAGACAATTCTTTTTGAGTGACAAAACGTTTTCCAAAATCTTCTTTAATCTTATTCAATTTTGAATAATCAATTGGAGAAATCTTAATCTTCTTTTCTATTAAAATTGGATCATTTTGTTTATCAAGCATCTTTGATCTACTCTCTTCTTCCAAAATCAATGTCTCTTCATCATCAATCACAGAAATCACAGCATGTTCTTTAGCAATAACACTACCATCATATAATGTTGGTTGAATCCGTTGAGCTTTTTTAAGATGGAACGGATTTTGATAACCAAGAGCTTGTTTGTGAGTGTCATCGTAAAAAACTTATGGTTTCATTAGCATATGCATTGCTTGCGTAGATCGATACATCTTACGAATAATATTCTACAGTTCTTTATTTTGTTTTTCCAAAACAATTTCCTTGTCAATGTACTTAGACTCTTTTTCTTTAGACTCTATTTTGAAAACAGTAAATGTTTTTGATAAGGACTCCTTTTCTTTGACATTATTAGAAAGAGTTTCTTTAAGTGTATCGATCTCCTGCTGAAAATCCGCAAGCGTTGCATTTCTAACGCGAATTAAATCATCCATTTGAGAATCTATTAATTTTTCCCTTTTATTCAAATCTATATTAAGTCTTTGTTCAAAAATGGTGATTCTTTCTTTGTATCTCTCAAGCTCAGTGGTTAATGATTCATTTACCATGTTATTTGTCTGATTTTCCTTATCTAAATGAGCTACATGATCAGTCATTTGTTCAACCAAGGATAACACCAATAAATCATTAGGTGCAGAAGGATTAGTATCCTGAATAACCGCATCTTGTGACTCTTGTATTTATTGAGAGTACAGAATGATATTACTACCACTATGTATCTCATTATCTTCAAAATCATCAACATGTGTTTGTTCAGAATACTGCATCTCCTGCACATCCTGATTAATCATATCATTTGAATAATAATCGGAATAAGGTACCTCAGAGAGAACTTCAGGATCACAGTTTGAAAGATTTGCCATCAGAACCGCTTTAGCTGAGGATAAGTCATCACAATCCGAGTCATATGCATCCAAGTCGTCTATCTAGAAAGCTAAATTCTGAGGGATTGTCTTCTGAGCAACTAGAGCTTCTAATATACTAAGGTTTGGTAAAAATGTAAGTTGCTCTTCATCCAATATCTGACCCACATCATCCCTAGGCCTTCGTCTAACATTCAATTTCCTCCTTAACCATCAGACATTCCTTGGCCTTTTTGGTTGAGTACATTGTCTTGCCATATTCCCTTCTCCTTGAGAGTTATAACACTTCACAACTCTTGGATGACCAGCTATAAACTTTCCCTTGAAGAGTAGTAATATCCTCTATTTCTGGGGACCAGAGAAAGCATAACTTTGATTATGTCTTGCCTTAATTTGTTGAACGATAACTTTACCATCTTGAATGGTTGCTTGATTGCTAGGATTAGATGATGTTCTGAGTTGATTGTTTGATGGTGAAAACCTTGATGCCACAACAGACAGAAATGCCATTGCTTTGTTGATGCATTCAATCGGGTCTTCTCCTTGCTGATAACAAGGAACTACTAGACCTAGATTCCAAATTAGGAGAGAAATTCAGCTTGAGATTGTTGTGTCATTGAAGGAGATACAAATGATGGAGGGTAAACTGGATGTTGTTGTGGATTTAATAGAGTATGATGGTGTTGATGATGAATGGGTGCAGCATAAACTGGTGTGAATTGTGAGAGGTTGTATAGTATACAAAGAGATGAATTTGAGGTGAACTGAGATGGTTGATACGGGTAAGGAGAGGTTGGCTACTAAGGACGATTGCAAGAGGATCCGGATATCTTTCACGCGTGATACAAACTTTACTAGTGTATCGTTCATGTTGACTAAGGTATGCATACAACTGATCATAGTTGGTGGTATACAAACTCTTAGCTAACTTCACATTAGTGAAAAACTTGCTCCATTCCGATGGAAGAGCATTTAGAAACTTGGTATTGACTTGAACTTGTTGCATAGTCATCCCAATAGTATGCATGTCATTGATCAGTTGAGAGAATCTCCAGTAGTACCCATACAGTGTTTCACCCTGAACATAAGCAAACTTATCAAAAACGTTATACAATAGGGCATACACGTTCTGTATGTAGTAACTCAATCGCAATGCCTTCCATTAGCATCTTGACTCTATCCCAAATATCCTTAGCTGCCTCTTGATGGTTAACAAGTGCATCCACATCGGGTGGAAAACCATGAAGAATGATATTTGTTGCTTGAACATCACAGTCATCTTGAAGTTGTTGTGCTTTAGTTAGTTGGGAGTATTTCTTAGGTCTAGTTTGCCTATTTTCTTCAACAGTTAGGTAAACCAATGGACCATTATCAATTCAATCAAGCATCATCCTACCATATTTCTCACCCTATTGATGAATAGAACATTATATCGACTTGACTCATGATTCATACATTGATTTTTCAAGCATTGGCAGAGACACGTTCTTCTACAACGACCAGCAACAATTGATATGTTTTCTGCTAAAAGTAGTCATCTTGAAGTATGTGAAAAGTTCTGAAATGATTAATAGTTTGATCAAACAATGATAACAATTGGATGATTGTGTTAAGGTTGTTGTGTTGGTATTTAAAGATTAATGTTCCACGGGATTTTACAAATCTTCACTAAAACCGAGAAATCCAAGTATTTCACGGGATTTTACAAAGTAAGACAAACTGTAGAAAATAAAATCTTTTTGCTAATTGATGTAATATTTCGCTTGATGTAATGTTTCGCTTGAATGTAATGTTTCGCTTCTTTTTTTTTTTTTTGTTTTTTTTTTTGTTTTTTTTGGAATATGACAATGTAAATGTACGCTGAAATATGAAAATTGCACAGAGTTTCGTCCTTACACAACTACTATTTTTTCTGCTGTGAACATAACAACCTTCCCTATATCGCTAATAAACATATGTCGCTGGAAACTATATTCGCTTGACCTAAGAAAAATTAAGCAGAGTTTCGTTTCATAGAAATGACATAAATTGCTTAAGGTCAACCTGTCATATTTCGCTAACATACATATTTCGCTTGCAACATATTTCGCTTACATACATGTTTCGCTAGCTTCAAACATATTTTGATTCCTTCAAAACATATTTCGTTAGATTCAAATAAAAACGTACTTTTTCAACAAAAATCGCCAAAAACTCACCCTTTTTGACGTTTTACCTTGATTTTTCTTGCACAACTAGTTATCTTAGACCTAGATCTTGCTTAAAAACATAAACTTTAAACACTTGTAAAACACAAAAATATAGGCTTTGATTTTCAAAGACACGAAAACCAAAAATAACTATAACGAATGATCTAAACAAGATATAAACGCACACAAGCTCACGAAATCACCCCATGGCGACTGATACCAATTGTAGATGTATCAAATCACTTAACAATAGACAAGTTTAAAGAGAGAAAGTGGGTTGCATCACTAAGAGAGAGAAAGGAAAGGAAAATGTATTATGATGTGAATAACCAAATGAACAACCAACCCTCTCCAAGGCATGGAGAGGGGTATTTATACCTACCATATGGTCGGTCAAATAAGATGACTTATGTTGACCCAGTTAGCTTGGTAAGTTTCCAAATATTACGCTACGAGCTATACTATTACACTTTTAGAAGTGACCGAGTCTTTTCTTGATTTCTAACAAGATTACAACTCTACACCAAAGTCGAAGAAGAAAATACGCACAGACTATAGAGACGACATCAGGATTTCTAGTGACGTCGTCTAGACTTACAAGCGACTGTGTCAGAATATTTGAGACGGCGTCAGAACGTAACCACCTCAATGAAACCCTAGAAGATTTGACGAAGCGACGACGTCAAGATTCATGCGACGCCGTCGCAATCTATTTCCTATATATACAAACTCGTTTACAGGGTTTTAAGTGTGGAGCTTTTGGGATACGAAATTTATACTTAGGGTTTGAGTTTAGCAGCTGTTTAGGTCATTTTTAGGGTTTAAAACCCCTCTTGTAGCAGCCTTTAACTCGTGTTTTAATCAAGTGAAGTCCTTTGTATCTTAAATCTTTCATATTCAAGGTGTTGTCTAATATTTATTGTTTGTTACGCTTCTCTTTAACATGCTTAGGCTAATCTATTATATTTACTACGATTGCTAAAACTTAGTTTTGTAGATCCCTCTAATAATATTGCTTTTTTATGATGATGTGGTATGCGTTAGGCCGAGAAAACTTTGCTATAAAATATTACATTAGCAAATACGTTCTTATGGAAAACGCGATTTGTGTACAGAAAGGATATCGTACGGTAACAGTCTTCAATACTAACCTTACCTCTCTAAAATGTTGATCCCTCTTAAGTAAGTTTATTGAAAACTTTGTTTTTTTTAATCTAGCATCTGATAATCGTAACTCTTAGGGCCTGTAATAGTCCTTCATACTACCTTAACTTGTGTGCTTCCTTAACAATAGAATAATTACATAGAACGCGGATTTCTGTGTAATCTGTTTCATGACCTAGGAAATACTTACACAGATCATCACAAGTATAACAAAGCAATAGGATTAGAAGAAGCAAACTAAGGATTAGTGCATGATTAAGTAAATAAGATTTTTTACATATCGAGTTTCCACCAACGTAGTTTAGATTTAATTTTAGTTTAATTAGTTTAAAACCAAAAACATATCTTAAAACCAGAATTTTACTTGCTTTTATAAATATAAAAATACAAAAAATATTCCTTTTTCAACCCTTAGATCTTAGTTAGGTTTAGTTCGAACATTCACACGCTATTCCCCTAGGGAACGATAACAACCCCCGGGTCCTTGCTATACTACACTACAATGATTAGGTACTCTGTCTAAGGAGTTGTAAAAGCTGTTGCGTTTACAACGTCCGCATCAAGTTTTTGGCGTCGCTACGTGAGGAATAATATATGTTTTGAATTCTATCAAGCTTACGTCTACTCACTAGATTCCTATCTAGTGAGAATTTTAATTTCTTGTCAATTAGCTTTCTCGTAGTCTATCTTTTCTTTGTTTCCTTTGTTTTGTAAATCCTCTCTTTCATTTACCATCATGATGTATGAAAGACCACCAACCTTACCATTCCAAAATAATACCTTGATGTTCCAACAATATCAAAACGAATCTCTCTACGATGCATGGACTCGTTTCAAAAACCTAATCCAAAGATTCCCCCAACATGGCCTCAATTTTTGGTCCCTTACTCAATTCTTTTATAATCATGTCGACAACTATACCCGAATGGACCTTGACTCTGCAACAAACGAAACCCTTAGGGAACTAAGTGGTAAAGAAGCATGGGAAGCCATAGATGATTTTTCCCAAGGCCAAAAAGAGTGGGACAACCCACCAAACAATATTTATGAACAAGAATTAGCAAGTTTGAGGGCTCAAGCTAAAAGATTGTTTGGGGATGAGAAATTTTAAGTTGAGATGCATAGGTATATAGCATGGGATATGGTGGATAATCCAAGCCCACAAAGTACCCCACAAGTCCTCCCATCATTTGAGGAATACACACTATCCGTGACTTGCCCGGAAGAAGTAGAAGAAACTATAGGAATCTCGATGGAGGTAGAGCCTTTAGATAAAACACAACTAGAGGATTTAGGCTTGAATACTTCTAATCATGACATTCCTCTTAGCTTTAAGGAAATTCCTAGTTTTGATGAACTGGAGCCCCAACCACAGCCCTTAACTAATTGTCCATCCTAAGATGTAATTCTAAGAGACAAAAGAGACCCCGAACCACCTATCAAACCACATAGTCCGGATAGTTTTAAGATGAAGGTAGTAGATAATTTGACCATTCATATATAATCTTCACCTCGCGTGGAACATTTCTATCCTAAAGGTGTGTATTGTTATTATCACCAATGTATAGATGACCCTAAGAAACATTATAGATTTACATCAGGTTTATTAAGACAAGGTGGATCCCTAGGTGTTAATTTTTCGAATTTGGGGGTGATGAAAGATGATTTCTTAGGAGAAGGACTTAGTTTACCCAATGGACCAAAAGAGTTAGGAAAGAGTAGGATTACAAAATTACACCATTTAGAGCATATAATTCAACTACCACTTTTTCAACATATAGCTCCTTCTCACCACAATGGTGTGTACCGTTACTATCACCCGCACTTGACCTTAAGTATAGGAAACCCTTCCCTTTTTATCTATTACATAAGGGTAGAGTCAGGCTCGAGACTCGAACAAAAACAAGCGCTTCTCATGAGGCAACCTGATCATATCTATTTTATTTGGTTTTTAATTTCCCGCATTTTAGGTGTGTCGTGTGTTTTAATTCTTATTTGTTTGTTTGAATTATGTGATCATGATTTTTTTTTGTTTTTAACTTCGTCTTAATTGCAATCAAAGGTATTTACATCAAATGAATTGTAAAGGAAAATATCCGGTTTCTAAGAACATTTTTGAACATGTAAAATAAATAATTTAGATTAATTCGCGTCTTGTGTCATGTTTAGAGTCATATGATTGTACTAACTATTTTCGTGGTTTATGCAATACTCTTTTCAAGGAAATAACTAATAGAGCTTTGCATGCATAAATTTTTCTAAGAAACAAAAAAAAATATAGACCCTGGGGACGGCGTCAGGATTTATCCTGACGGCGTCGCGTCTCCAGATTCAGTAAACTTCATTTTTTTTAATTTTTGAAAAGTTACTTTTGTACAATTTCTAGAATTTGTAATTTTTCTAAAATTTGTAGAAAACCACGATTTCATTAGTGCATTCATCCTGTCTTACTATTTTTGTAGTGTCTAAACCCTAAATCATTACGTTTTATATTATTATCCCGCCAATTTTATGCTAGGTGTATTGTTTCTTGTCTTTGATTTGCATATTACATTTGATGAGGAAATCCCAGAAGTTATTAGGAGTTTCATGTGGACGATTCTTGGATGACGATTTAGCCGAGATCATTTGTTTCTTCTCTAAGTGTTGAGCAAAACTAGGGGAGTACTAGTTTCTTTTACTCTTTCTCTTTCCCTTTATTCATTTTTCGGGTACTTTTAAGAACATTAGAGACAATGTTCAAAATAAGTGTAGGGGGAAACAAGCCTTAGAAACTATTTCTTCATTTGCCATTTGCTTTGTCCTTAAAATGATGTGTAATATACTAAAACATAGCGTAGAAGGTAATTTTAACCCAAATTTAAATTTTTTATGGCACACATTGATGAAAATTAAGTATTATTAGCGTCTCATGGATAGGAATTATATGACTAGCACAAAAACCCTACCACTCTATAAATTCCACCTCAAAATGTGAGGTTCTCCCCTAGATCTTTAAGAATTCAAGCATCCATTTTTTATGCTTAAGATAGTTTTACCTTTAGCTTGCTCGAGTTAAGGAATGAGCAATCATATATGTCGCATTCATGGATTTGATCATGCATATGTGGTTTTGTTGCTTTTTCTGGAGCATTGGTATCGGTTAAAACTATATGAGAGTGTACCAATAGTATATTAAATTCTAAAACTTGTTTTTGTGATTCATCCCGAGACCGCTAGTGAGATCGCAGTCATGTGATTAGGATTTGCTAAATGATAAGAGGCACTAGGATAAACCCATGTTTTAAACCTGTATTTTGTATAGTTATAATGGTCTCCCTGATCATGTAGCTACCCCCACACCCTTGCTATGCACTCATTTTTAGTGCAAGATACCCCTAGTACACCACTCTGAGCCTATTATTTTTGCGGTTCTCATAATTTTCTGGTGGATTCCGGATTATTAATGAAGAGCATTGTTTACACCCTTACCAAAATGTTACATCCAAATCGCATTTGCCTTCCCTGTATGTACTCATTTTTAGTACATTATTGTTATCATATTTGTAAACCCAGTTAATTATTTGCTAGAGTGCGTGGTTGCTAAGTCGAGTATTTTATTTAGTGTATAAATTTTTAGGACGATTGGGATTCAAGGTTGTTTTATATTTTATGGAGAAATGGGGAAGAAGGTAAATTTATTACTCACATACGTGCTTAATACACTTCATGTTGTTTTGATCCTTTCAATTTGGGTCATTAGTTAGTAATTATGAGTTTTAAAATCTTAAGTGTAGGGGTGTGTCTATAAACCCCATGTCATGTATTATTATGTTTCAGTAGATGGCAGGGCAAAAGTGTACGAAAAAAATAAAAAAAATAGAAAAAATAAAAAATAAAAAAAATAAAAAAGAGAGAAAAAAATGTACGGAATGCCATTTTGCTTATGTTTATGTCAAGATAGTGTCAGAAAAGAAAAGAAAAGAGTTTGATGTAGAGTTTTTATATCTTAGTCCTAGTGTGGTCGAGCCTTGGCTTAGCAACGTCTTTACGTGTATTCTTGTATATTAATTAACTCACCACCACCCCAGATTCACCCAAATATATCCCATTCATTTTCATTTCCGTTTAACTTACACCCATACGCCACAACCCTTTAAAGACCTCCTTGATAGTAATTCCTAGGTGCTTACGCCATTGCGGTAGAGGTTTGATCTTTTACCAAGCTTATGGTAATTTATATGCTATGAGATGTAATGAGTGTTAATTTTCTGTTTCCTATATTGTTATAATTCATTATACACCCGAGTGAAAAAGAGAATCCAAACACTTATTGTGATGTGCTAGTGTATAACTTCCGTGCTTTTAATTACAAGGTCTAATTGGTTGTGCAATAAATTATCTTTAAAAAATAAGTTAAATTCCCTCGATATTGCTATTGTTTAGGTAGAAAAGCCCATTTGCTTGAGGACAACCAAATCCAAAGTGTAGGGGTATTTGATGAGGTGTCATTTTATACACTTTTTATGGTCATTTAACCCTCCCTAAATCATGCAGATATCTCTAAAATACGTGGTTAATCATTTTTTTTGCTTTTAGCACTTGGATGGCTTTTAGAGGAAATACACATGAGTTGGACTCATTTAGGGAAGAAACGGACGAGATTACAACTCTACACCAAAGTTAAAGAAGAAAATACGCATAGACTGTAGAGATGGCGTCAGGATTTCTAGCGACGCCGTCTGGACTTATAAGCGATTGTGTCAGAATATTTGAGACGGCATCAGAATGTAACCGCCTCAATGAAACCCTAGAAGATTTGGTGAAGCGACGGCGCCAGGATTCTTGCGACGCCGTCGCTATCTATTTCCTATATATACAATCTCGTTTGTAAGGTTTTAAGTGTGCAACTTTTTGGATACGAACTTTATACTTAGGGTTCATTTAGCAGCTATTAGGTTGTTTTTAAGGTTTAAGAAACCCTCGTTGTAAGCAGCCTATAAACTCCATGTGTTATCAAGTGAAGTCTTTTATCTCTTAATCTTTCAATATGTCAATGTGTTTTCTGATTAATTAATGTTCTTCGCTTCTCTTTAACATGCTAGGCTAGATCTATAGTTATTTACTTATGACATTGACATGAAACTTAGATTGTAGATCCTCTTTAATAATTGCTTCTGTGATGGATGTGCGCGTTAGGCTTTTAGAAAACAATGCATAAAAATATTCCATCATCAGTCCCCCCCCCATAGACAATCTAGGGAAACGTGATTTGTGTAGATAGGAAATCAATCGGTAACAGTCTCATACTACCTTCCCCTGATATGTTGATGCCCTCTTAAGGATTTTTAAAATGCGTGTAATGTACTCTTAGGGGCCTTGTAATATTTTCATACTACCTTACTTATGTGTTGCCTTTACAAAAATTACATAGACGCGGATTCGTGTAATTCGTTTCATGACCTGAGGTAAATAACTTTACACGAGATCATCACAAGTGTGACAAAATAAAGATCTTAGTAGAAGCAACGAAGGCTTAGTCATGATTAAGTATATACGTTGTTTACCTATCGAGTTTATTTCAACCAAAGTAATTTAGAATTCTATATTTTAAGTTTAAAATAGTTTAAAACAAAAAACCACCTCTCAAAACTAGAATTTTACTTGCTTTCATAAAATATAAAAAGTACAAAAATAATATTCTTCTTTTCAACTCCTTAGATCTAGTTAGGTTCTTAGTTTGAACACCTTCGCGACGCTATTCCCCTAGAGAATGATAACACCCTCGAGTCCTTGCTCAATCAACTATACTTCAACCAATTAGGGACTCTCCTAGGAGTTTTGGTAAATACACATTTGACGTTTACAACGACCGCTCAAAAGACTCACAAGGTACAGTGATGAATTGGACAAGCTCCTAAATGACCGTACAGACAGATACGGTCATATCTTAGATTGCACAGTTCACTATTACGTTTCATTCACGAAAACTTCTCTAAGATTGCCAAACCCTCTCACTTCACTGACGCAAAAGAACCAGAAGTACAAGTGGGGCGCGAAACAAGAAGAATCCTTTTAGATATTGAAGGATAACTTGTGTAATGCTCCAATTTTGACGTTGATTGATATTATGACACGTCAAATCAAGGATTCAGATGTGTGCTTATGCAAAGAGGTAAGGTGATTGCATACGCATCTCGTCAGCTAAAGATTCATGAGAAGAACTACACCACTCTCGACTTAGAACTCGGTGCAGTGGTTTTTGCTCTCAAAAAAATTAAAGGAATTATTTGTACGGGACGAAAAGTATTATCTACACGGATCATAAGAGTCTTCATCATATATTTGAACAGAAGGTGTTAAATATGCGTCATAGGCAATGGATTGAGTTGTTTAGTGACTACGATTGTGAGATCCGTTATCAACCAGGAAAGGCTAATGTAGTAGCCAAGGTGTTGAGTATGAAAGAAAGGGTGGAACCGAGACGAGTACAAGATATATGTATGACAATTTAGTCTGGTGTTAAGGAAAAGATATTGGCAGCTCAAAGTGAAGCATCTAAGGTGGAGAGCGCGCCAGCAGAAATGCTGCGTGGCTTGGACCAGCAAATAGAAAGGAAGGAAGATGGTAGTTTGTAGTTTATGGATCAAGTTTGGGTTCCATTGATAGGAGGTGTAAGGACATTAATCATGGACGGGGCTTATGCATCGAGATATTTTGTTTATCCGGTTGCGGATAAGATGTACTATGACCTTAGAGATATGTATTGGTGGCTAGTATGAAGAAGGATATAGCTACCTATGTTAGCAAGTGTTTAACTTGTTCAAAGGTGAAGGCTGAACATCAAAGACCTTTAGGTTTGTTGCAACAGCCAGGGATACCTGAGTGGAAGTGGGAAAGAATAACTATGGATTTTATTACAAAGTGCCAGAAATAATTAAAGGGTATGGCACGATTGGGTAAATAGTCATAGCACTGAACTAAGTCGACGCCTAAATTTTCTGGCTTATCACAACGTTGGGGCGCAGGACATGAGACCTCTACAGAATGGAAAAACGGTGCCAGCAAGAGCCAAACAATAGAGAACGAGATATTATGGTAACAACAGGCTCTCTGCGGCCTGCCTCAGTTAGTTCCAACTCCGACTCAGATCATAGGTTTGGCTGATTTACTTCACGGTTTTGGCAGACGTTATAGAAAGCGTTTAGAACGCGTTTTGATATGAGTACGACCTATCTTCCTCAGACTGATGGGCAGAATGAGCGTACTATCCATACATTAGAAGATATGATTATAGCGTGTGTGATTGATTTTGGAGGTAGCTGGGATACTCGTCTTCCTTTAGTTGAGTTTTCCTATAATATTAGTTATCACTCTAGTATTCGATGTGCACCCTTTGAGGCTTTATATAGAAGGAAGTGTAGGTCACCTGTTCTTTGAGCTGAAATCAGAGAAAGTCGATTGATTTGTAACACCTCTAAATTAGGTCGCAGCGGAATAAGGGTCCGGGAGTGTTACTTCATAGATTAATAGCACAAGATATAAGAGAACGACCTCTAATGAGTCATTTGAAAATGATTCATTGGATTTAATGAAATTGTTTGTTACAAAAGCTCAAAGCTTAACTTGTTCATCCTTGTAAATGTAAAGATTTTAATATATAAAAAATATTTCCCAAATGTAATGCACACAAATCTTAATGCAATATGACTCTCAAAATGATGACATCCAATGTATCCTTGTCCTTGTACCTTATTGACCTGAGAAAAACATGCTTTAAAACGCCAACATAAAGTTCGTGAATTCACAAGTTTAAGTAATGTATAAAGTAAGACCATAAGATTCAAGTGCGCAATAATGTAACACATACAATATCACAAAAGTAATTACGAATGCACTAAGCTCAGTACACTGAAGCTACAACATGTATGTACTTGCAATTTAATGCCACTAATGTGCCCGTGTAGATGTTCAACCCGCAACATCTAAATTCAACATGGTATACATCTGTTAGTTCGGTACCGCCGAAACTAGTGAGTACTACTCACCCGAACGGGGATGTCAATCCCAAATAGATCTATTTATAACATTCGCGCTTACACCGAGTAATTAACAGTTCATGATTCATGGGCATAGTGGGTTATCGCTACTTAGGCAAACTCGTAATTTATTTAAAAGTGTGTTTCTCACTTTGAGAGTTCTAAATCATTGGAATTGTATAAAATGGGGCTATGAACTCACCTCTAGTGAATGAATTGATGTTAGAAAAATCAAATGAGTGAAACGTCAAGTGAAGTCTGAATGCAACCTAATTAATTATAGGTCCGTATGAGTATAATGCATTTAATATAAATACAACATTATAAGTTATAGAGTTATATCACCACCTATTAGTTTTTGTTTAATTTATAAAAGTTGAAACAATATTTAAGTTACGCTTGTTAATTAAATGTCCAAGTATTTGCATTCGTAAAGAAAAATATTATTTTTGTCCAACAATTGATTATTTGTTAATAATACATGATTTAATATTTTTATTGTTTATATAAAGATATTGTATAAATAGTTTAATTGTTTTATAAACTAATATTTATAAAGTTAAAAACACATATAAATATTATATAAATAATACTACAATATTTCTTAAGATTTTTATAGCCCAAACGGACCCGAAAACACTCGTAAACCCCTTTTTATATTTCTAACAGCCCACATGTAATTTTTATAAAAATAGTGCACAAGAGTAAAATAGTGCGTAGATACTTTATAAATTCCTAACTTTCGCTAGTTAACTTCGTTTTTAACGTTTTTTATATGTACGAAATCGTGACGAGATAATCTAACAAAATATTATATTTACACATTTTATAACATCCTGTACTGGAACAGTAACAATAATTTGTTATTTATAAAAATACTTTTGTTAAATTTAATTATCGAAATCTTGTAAAAATCGTAACTCCTTCGTTTTAATTTCGTTTTTAATGTTCTTTATATCCACGAAATCGTGTTGAGATGATCTAACATAATAAAGAATTAATATATTTTTATCAGATTCGAAACAGTAACAGTTTTTATAAAAACACTTTTATATATTTAATTATCGTAATCTCGTAAAATTCATAACTCCTTCGTTAAAGCTCCATTTTTCGAGTTCCTTATATGCACAGAATCCTCATTAAATGTACTATTTAAATTAGTAAAGTATATAATTTATAAAAATTTCTAGGTTTACAGTTTATATAAACTGTTTGAATTATTGTTTTATAAAATTTGTTTTATAAACTTTTGACATAATTAAATTATTACAAGTCCTCTAATTTAATTACTAACACATCTTGTGTATATTTTATGTCCTCAAATTTATGTCATTAACCTATGTCCAAAAGTCCAAATAAAATGTTCACACAATTATTTATTTATAAACTTTATAAATAAACTATTTAACAATTAATTCACCAAATTAATTTTATAAATTAATTCACACTTATATAACCTTAAATAAAACATATTCTTGCATATAACATATTTAAAACATTATTTTATCATGTGTTCGTATTTATTCAAATGTGTACATGCTTGATTTTATTTTATAAACTTTATAAAATAATTAGTGGTGATGTAACAATATAATAAACATGTATGTAAATAAGTGAAGTAATTAAATAAAAGTGTAGAGATTATAATGGACCTTATGTGAATGAATGAAGATGTAAACACTAAATCAAAACCTTAGTTTCTTCAACCTAAAATCCTTTTTATAAACCCTTGATTAAGCAAACCCTAGCTTCCAAATACCCTTGATATGTCTTATATATTAACCCTAATGATAGTAGTATGCTTGTAACCTTGCTAAAGTCAAAACTATGAATTTTGCTTCAATACTTTTGTCCGTGAACTTTAAAAATAGGGCAGGGTTTATGATTTTTTCTTGCTAGTAAATTGTATGTGCATAAGTCTTACATTTACCTCCCTTTTATACTTGAAGTATTTGTTAAAAAATTAACCAAAACCATGTCTAAGAGTTGTTTAAGTACAAAGTGTGTAAGGTGTTCTCCTCCTCCCTAGGTATTAGAATTGACATTAGTGGGGTGTTTTGATTTTTAATTGTTGTGTTCTATCTCTTGTAAATCTAGCCCAGGTGGTTCATAGTATAGAAATGATTTAATTTTTGTGTATTGGGTATAAAAGTGGGTATTTGTTGAAGTATAGATAGGAATTGGTGCTTCCGTGTATGCTTAAATGTATTTTATTGCGAAACGTAAACGTTTACGTAACCGATAAAAAAATATGAAAAGTTATAAATTATCCTCGTAATAATTATATAACACTTGCTTGACGTAAACTTTTATTTTTTTGATGTCCATTTACGTTGAATGTTGATTTTTAGTTTACGCGAATTAACTAAACGGTGAAAATTAAAAGCAAACGCGTAAAACCCTAAAAATAAATAATGGAAAGTATTGAGTCGTAAAATGACCTGAAATAACAGATTGTTACTGTCTTCCCCAGTTAAAGAAGCCTTGTCCGCAAGGCTCAAGATGCGGCACTTGTCGAGGGTGCGGTTTTTGTGAAGAGATGCGGATACTTCTTTCGAAATTGATATTCACGTTCCCATGTGAACTCAGGACCTCTCCTAGATTCCATCAACTTTATAATGGGATAACGGCTTTGGCTTCAAAAACGATTGACTTCACATCCATGATCTCCAACTAAGTTTCTTAACGAAGTGAGGCTTATTCGTCAATGGTATTTCAATAACAGCAGAATTGCCAATGGCCTCGTCGGTATAAACATTTCTTCAAATTGATACGAATACTATGCTATGAACCTGCTTAGTTGCTGAGAAGTTCGAGTCTGTAAGAAACCATTCCCAACTTTTTGCCAAAACCTTAAAGGGCGGAATATTCCCTCGGTATCACTTCCTCCGTTTGCCAAAACGGATAACCCCTTTCCAAGGCGATACCTTCAATATGAACTTGTCACCAACTTGAAATTCTAAAGGCTTATGCCTCACATCGGCATAACTCTTCTGACGATCACGAGCGGCTTGAATTCTTCTTTTGATTTGAATGATCTTTTCGGTTGTACTACGTAAATAATTTCTAGACCAGTGAGCTGGACATCTCTAACCTCGGCCTAGCAAACAGGTGATCGACACTTACGACCATAAAGTGCCTCAAATGGTGCAGCTTTAATGCTCGTATGATAATTATTGTTGTATGAGAACTCGATTAGCGGTAAGTGTCTATCCCAACCATTTCTAAATTCTATCATGCAAGCGCGTAACATATCTTCTAGTGTCTGAATGATTCTTTCGCTTTGTCTATCGGTTTACGGATGGTAAGCAGTGCTCATATCCAGCCGAGTACCCAATGCCTTTTGAAATGATCTCCAGAACTGTGATATAAATCTACCATCACGATCACAAATGATTGAGACTGGTATTCTATGTCTCATGACTACTTCCTTCATGTACAACCTTGTCAGTTTGTCCATTGGGTCATTTTCCCTCATCGGTAAAAAGACTTAGTAAGACGGTCTACAATTACCCAAATGGTATCATAACCACTTGACGTCCTTGGGAGCTTGGTGATCAAATCCATGGTAATATTGTCCCATTTACACTAAGGAATCTCAGGTTGCACCAACAAACCAGATGGTTTTTGGTGTTCAGCTTTGATCTTTAGGCATGTCAAACACTTGCTAACATAAGTCGCAATATCGGCTTTCATGTTGGGCCACCAGTATAATTTCTTCATGTCTTGGTACATCTTGTCGAAACCCGGATGAACATAATATTTTAACTTGTGGGACTCATGCATAATTTAAGTCTTTAGATCACCGTAGCATAGCAACCAACTTCTGTTATTCAAACACAGTGTTCTGTCAGCACGCGGTTCTAACTTTTTTTTCCTAGGGTTTTATGATTCCCTTGAAGTATCAACCAGCATACCTCTCACATCTTTATCCTCGAGGTTTTCAAGTTTTCTTGCCTTAGTCTGAGCTTCCAAAATTTGCTTGGGAAGATCCAAACTAATAGTCATAACTAAGGCTCGAACACGTAATGGCTTAATTCGTTCTTTTCTGCTTAAAGCGTCAACCACTACATTTGCTTTCCCCTGGTGACAACGAATCTCAGAATCGTAATGACTAAGCAACTCTAACCAATAACGTTGCCTCATGTTCAACTCCTTTTGGTCAAGGATATGTTGTAAACGTTTGTGATCAGTGAACACGGTACACTTTGTTCTGTACAGATAGTGCCTCCAAATCTTTAGAGCAAACACTACTGCTCCTAACTCCAAGTCATGAGTCGTGTAATTCTTCTCATGAATTTTCAGTTATCGTGATGCATAAGCAATCACCTTCTCGTTTTGCATTTAGACAGCACCTAATCCTTTATGCGAAGCATCGCAATAAACAATAAAGTTCTCAACGCCTTCAGGTAAAGCCAAGATAGGTGCACTGCACAACTTCTCTTTCAATAGTTGGAAAGCTGCTTCTTATTTGTCACCCCAATCAAACTTGACCTTCTTCTGGGTTAGCTTGGTCATTGATCTGGCGATCTTTGAAAATCCTTCAATAAATATTCGGTAGTAACCGGGAAGACCTAAAAATTAATGGAGATCTGTTGGAGTCTTAGGAGATACCTGATGTGTTGTCATTGAATGGTTGTAAATTATTATTCAAGTTTTAAATTTATATTTTGCCAACTTAACCAAAAACAACACTTTAATGAGCAGTGTAACTGGTCGATGGTAGTTTCGTGGTAAGTAGGGTGTCGATCACTAAGAGCGAGAAACACTTTCAATTTATTAATACTTTGGTTTTTCTAATCTAAGTTAGTCTAATCTATGCTAAACCTATTGATGTGCTGTCGTTGTATGGTATATTTAAGATGATTCAAGTTTAAATTTATATTTTGCTGACTAAACCAAAAACAACACTTTAACGGGCAGTGTACCCGATCGGTAGTAGTTTCGTGGTAGGTAGGGTGTCGAACACTTGAAGCGAGGTTAAATCTATCAATTAACTTAATATCTTGGTTATCTAATCTATGTTAATTCTATTCTATTCTAACCTATGGTAAACCTATGTCAGTCTAAATCCTAATTCTAACGGGAAAAGGGGGTTTCCAGCCTGAGAGACTAGCATGGTTTGGTAGGTGTCTATAATCAATTCAAGGCACTTTTACCCACGCAAGCTAATTAACAAAAGATAAAAGAGCGGTCGAACATTATATAAGAAAACTGTATTAACCATTATTAATCCGATTAGAACGTTGGTTTG
>BQNB010073186.1:0-32193 GCA_026074375.1 Tanacetum coccineum
TTGATTTTGATATTTAAGTTCGAGAGCAATACAATGTGCTTCCATTCTTGAAAAATCTTTTTGAAATTGGGCAAAAGTCTTTTTGAGTAAAATATTCTCAGACTCGAGTGATTGTTTTGAGTATTCAGTTGTCTGGTTATCAAGTGATGAATCAAGCATAGGACTTTTAACTTGACATGTTTCAGGATACTGGTCAACCCTACCTTCAACAATGATTTCAGGTTGCTCAGTATGTTTTTGTCCTATAGCAAAGATATTGCATTCAGCACTCAATTGTACCTCAACCATTGGCTCTTCGTCATAAATGGGTCTGATATCTGCATCATCAGCATCTGTATCATTCCCTGGCATGCTGCTGTCATCTTGCACTTCTGATTCTGTTCCATTGCTTTCCATGACAACCAAACCATTATCTAGTACTTTACCCATATCAATCTTACTGATATCAATGAATCAGTATTCAATGCTGGAATTGGATTTGAATGATCTTCTTGTGTTTGCATCAAATTCTTTTGTTTCAATAATTATGGAGTTCGTTGTTGATGAAGAATTAACTCAATCATGTATTTCCCGAGGGAATCCATGTTAAAGATCATTGCATCATAAAATGATTGAGCATCATATCTTGTATAATTCTGCATACGCGCTTTGATTTCTGAGCTGAACGCATTTTCAAGCGTTGTTCTGAGTTTTGTCAAAGTAGTCTTGCAATCAGTCTGAGAAATTATTTCTTTGGTAAGATGATTTTCTAGTAAATCCAAGTCTTGAGAGAATGTTCTCTTGAAGATATGCATGTTACCAAAATCTTGTAAAGTTTCTATGAGAAACTTGAGTTGTGACTGAATTGCTCGAAGACTGTTCATGCATTTAATTCTTGAAAGTTGTGTCTTCTCTTGAACTTTAGAAATTGAACAAGAAGAAACTGTGTCATTCTGAAGAACACTTGATGTTTGAGTTTGCATATTGGTATTTGACATTTTGATGAAGTTGTTGTAAATGGATATCGGATCTTAAGTGTTATGAAGTGATTGATTGTGGTTTTAAATGAATTAACGTTCACGGGATTTTACAAATCTTTGATTAAAACCGAGAAAAGAATCGTATCTTTCGCAGGATTTTACAAAATCAAGAAGAAACCATGAATGAATAATTAATTGACGTTTCAAGTATGATTAAGTTGATGAACTTTCGTTGGTGAAAAATGAGCTTAAACGATGAACGGTGCACAAACTTTTAGCTTGAAATGATTAACGGTTGATGAAAACTCTAATATGGACGAACGATGCAATTTCTTACAACTAAAGGGCTAAAATTGAATATAAACTAAATAAAGAAAAAAAAATTGAAAACAAAGATCTAAAAATGAAAATGTTTTAAAAAAATGAAAGGTTAGAATTAAAATGTTCCAAAATCGAAGGGCTAAAAGAAAATGTTGTTATTAACCAAGGGTTAAAAAGGTGAAACTATAGAAAATAAAGGGTGAAAAATGAAAATATCAAAATTTTAAACAATATTAAAAAAATCATGCACGTGTTTTTTTTTCTAACTCCTTCTTCTTCGTTTTTCAAATTTATAAAATGTTAACGTTTGTAAATTTGATCTCGCGGAGTGGTACGTTTATCGTCGGTAAAATCCGAATATACCACGTTGATCGAAACGACGACACGAACACGATGATATAATTCTCAAGTCCCGTCGTTTACCGTCACACAAAACCGAAAACCGAAAAAGAGCTTATACGTGAAACTGGTTCGGCTCTAACTTTGCTCGTTCGGTCCTAGTTAACTTAAACTCGATCGGTCCTTTATCTAACTTTGCTTGTTCGGTCCTATCTTAGAAAACTTGTTCGGTGAACACTAGTCGAAAACTCGTTCGGCTCTACAAAAGTCCACTCGTTCGGCTCTACAAAAGTTCCACTCGTTCGGTTGATGAAACTTTAACTCGATCGGTTCTACTTGATGAAGACTGGTTCGGTTGTTGTTTAAAAAAAACTAGTTCGGTTGCCTATGATTTGAGACTCGTTCGGTTCTTCAAAACAAAAACTAGTTCGGTGAATGCTATATATGAGCTCGTTCGGCTCTTGTGTGATCAACTAGTTCGGTTATGAAGATGTTCACTAGTTCGGTTGTAGAAGTTTGAGTGACTCGTTCGGCAAAGACAAAATATCAAACACTTCGAGTGCACGTTTTATTCTTCTCTTCTTTTCACCCGAGTACCACCAAAGATAACCTAACAATAAGCTTGTATAAGCTTGTTATACCACAAAAACGAACCACAATAAGCTTATAGATAAGCACAACAAATAAGCCAATTTCTTCACTGCTTTGAAAACTAATGAAAAAAGAGAAAAAAAAGAAGAAAAAAAAACGATGAAACAGAAACTTGTTGTAAAGTGTTGATATACCTTAATGACAAAAATGTTGTCTTACCTAAAAGACAAAAAAAGATTTTGTCAACAAAATGGTACTTACAACACACGTTTTTAAAAAAAATTGTGACGAAAAGAAAAGAAAAAAAAATTAAGCCGTATGAATAAGCTCAAAATAACCCCAATCAAATCATTAAACCCACCCGAGGCGAGTGATACCAAGTGTTATCCCAAAAGCTTAATCCATTTCACAACAATAAGCTATACCAATAAGCAAAAAAGTAGAAAAGAGATAAGAGAAAAGTTGGAAGATTTATTAGAGAGAAACTAGAGATGTGGAAGATTACACACACACATAAACTATGCAAATGGTAACCAACACCCTCTCCATGTGTGGAGAGGGTTCTATTTATACCCTATGCCAACTAGTAGGCGTATGGGCTTTCTACTTGGGCCGGGCTTGGCATATCTTGGGCTTTGAGCCCGAAACACGGACAATATTAGATTACAAACCAAGCCTGTTGAACCCGACTAGCCTATTTCATTTACATAGACCTTGTTGAATTTTGTAAGACCGATAACATTCTTGTTTGACTTAATATAATTAAGGCTAACAATAGTTGAGTCCATTCATATCAAGTTTGATGAAATCAAAGAAATGATGTCTGATCACAACAGTTTAGACCTCGCACCACAACGACAAGAGATGTTTGTTGAAAATGTCTCTTCAGGCCTCGTTCCTCAAGGACAAAAGGCGTCGGATTATGACAAAATGTTGTTCCTATAGCAGAGAAGACAAATTCGTCACAACAAGGGTTGGAATTTCTCTTCAGTCCACTACTTAACACTACTACAAAAAAGGCTAAAAACACCCCCCTAAAAAGATCGGTTATGTAAAACCCTATCTCTATGACAAAAAAAAGTGGGAAGGGATAGGTTTTCTTGAAAAAACTAGTTTTCATAATAGAAATTGTATAAAAATTGGTTTCTGGGGTGCAAACCACTCTTTTTACACAATTAAAGACACTGGTGTGTATGTAACAACATGTCTCTATGTGTTTATGTTATGGACACCATTTTTTATAAAACAACTAGTTTTTTTACACAATTAAAGACACTGGTGTGTAGGTAATAACTAGTTTTTTTACACAATTATAGACACTGGGATTTATTTTCATTCGGTGTTCAAACTTTTCAACTTCCGCCTATAAACTTTTGGGTGGGATTTATTTTCATTTGGTCTTCAAACTTTTCAATCTTCCGCCAAAAACACAAGTCTACCCAATACCATTACTTTAGATCTAAAAGTACCATTAATCCACTAATCTACCTTCACCGTTACCTACCTCACCATTGGCGCAGCTCCACACCACCACCGTTTGACCGTTATGAAAACCTGACCACTACAGTCAACTACCATCGCCGCTCATATGTAACCCGTCCTCCAAAACAGCGGCCCACTGGTGAGTAATCTTAATATTATCATTAAGTTTCTATATGTTGTAACTCATATAACTAGTGGTAAATTTGTGAGATTTTGTTATATTTTTGTTGGATTAAGCAGTAATTAACTAATTATTAATATACATAAATTTGTGGTAAATTTGTAAATTAGTGGTACTTTTTTGAGATTTTATATGCGTGAATGATTTCTTAGAGGCAACTGTTGGTTGTTGACATATTAATATGTGAATGATGGAATTTGGGATTATGGACCAACTGTTGGTTATGTTTGCTAATGGCCAATGCGGACACCAAAACTTGAGAATTTCTTTGGTGGAGTTACAATGGGGACCCCTGACTCAATGTACTATAACCAAAATCCTGATCAACATCAACACAACAACCATAGGCATCACCAACACCAGATTCAAACCCAAAACTACCAAGATTACAATGGTTTCAGATCTTTGTACCAAATTGTACAGCAAGAGGAAGTCAAGGAGCCCCATATTTCTGTTGGAGATAATTAACAGCCTTCACCATCATCATTTACCAAGTATTGGTGAAGATGATGACATTACTGGCATGAAGAACTGGATTCAAGAAACTATCATTCTGGTGTTCATAATACTAATCATGTTCATAGTGGTTATGGTGACTTGCATTCACTTAGTTTGTCAATGAGCTTTAGCACTTGTTCACAGTCAACCCCATGTGTGACTACTGCATCATCACATGAGCAGCAAATCCTACCCGCCACTCCTGCTAATAATGTTACTGATTGTGTGGTTATGGATACTAAGAAAAGAGGGTCTGAAAAAGTTGACCAGCAAAAGCAAATTGTTCATAGGAATTCTTTGGATACATTTGGTTAAAGAATCTCTCAGTATAGAGGTGTTACAAGGTTCATTTCTTGTTATTTTTTAACTACAATGTTAGATTTTCTAGTTTTAGTTATGTGAATGTATGTTCATTTGTTATCAGGCATTGATGGACTGGTAGATATGAAGCACATTTGTGGGACAATAGTTGCAAAAAAGAAGGCCAGACTAGGAAGGGAAGACAAGGTTAGCAATGATCAAAAACATCATAATTATTACTATCGTTGATCTTTCATACTTTGGATCTCCTTTGACTAATAAATTGCGCTAATTATAAACAATTTTTTTGTTTCTTTTTGATGTAATAATAAATTTTGCTTCAGGTTTATCTGGTAGTCTAAGTTTTCAATTAGATTTTCACCATTTTTATTGAATAAAAAGATTTGTAAAGATGAGACTCTAGATATTTTTTGTTATTTTCTTGGTGGTTATGTTATGGGGAGAAGCTGATAGAGCTTATGACTTTAGCTGCACTTAGGTATTGGGGTCCTGCAACTCACATCAATTTTCCGGTAGCCTATCATTGTTTTCTTATATCTGTAACATATGTAATTTTACCCTCTTATATCTAAAATTTGGGCATTGTATCTATTAGTTGGAGAACTATGAACAAGAAGTTGTAGAAATGAAGAACATGTCTAGACAGGAATATGTAGCTCACTTGAGAAGGTAACACTTTGAACACTTGTTTTTAAACCATTCTATCGCGGTACAATATTCTTACATTTAAAAAAAACTAGTTATTAAACTCTTTCCTTATGTTTTCAGGAGAAGCAGTGGTTTCTCTAGGGGAGCCTCAGTATATAGAGGAGTAACAAGGTATACAAGTAGTCTTTAATTAAGCATCAAAATTATATGTTCAAAATTTTGAAATACAATTAATGAGGTTTGGTTTCTTGTCTTTAACTTTTAGACACCATCAACATGGTCGATGGCAAGCTCGGATTGGCCGTGTGGCTGGGAACAAAGATCTATACTTGGGAACATTCAGTAAGCTAATTTGAGGTTATTTTTCCATTTACATTTGTAATTTAAATTTTGTGTGGTTTTAAGCTTAAACTAAAATGTTAAGCTTGTATTTAATTGGTCAGCAATAATGCTACATTAGGAGCCTTGGTGAAACCTTTTACTAGTGTAGTAACTACATTGTAGTTATCTTTATAGTATAAATGAATAGCTAAAGACACAAGGTGTGAATACTTTTAAAACAGCCTCAAGACAGGCACTAAAATCTCTGAAAATCTTGACCTTTAAGATGGATGATCAAAGCTGCTTTGTCAACAAAGAAGGCTGATTTTATCAAGCGCATCTTCTGTGACTCTTTTTCACCAACAACAGGGAATGATTTTAACTTGGCTTTAAAAAGAAGAAGCAGGTAAAGTTATTAACTTCTGTATTGGCTTTATGACATGGATATAATAAAATGTGTTTTATTATATTTTGTAGGTTTTTTTAATAGTTATGTAATTAGTAACTGTGATTTCAGCCAATATTGTGAGATTCATCAGTGAATGCATCGGCCTTGGCATGGATTTCATTAAGGTTTCATTTCATATGGTTTAGTTTTTGCTGCAAATATCAGGTTCTCAGTTTTGCTGTTCGGGCTCATTTTTTTTCTATATATAGTGTTCGAGTTTGGCCTGTAGCAAATGAAAGTTGAGATACAATGTTCCCAGTTTCTGCAGTAGGTTCTGCTGCAAGTGACAGGTGGGTGAATGTCAGTTTAGGTAATCGTGGCTCTTCAGTTCGTGATCTGCAATATTAGTGGTAAGTCTGTGAAAATAGAAAAAGTGTGTCTGGTCAGGTATAGTGCAGGCTGGTTCCTTTGTCTGCGCTGCCACATCGGAGGGGGGTATTTTGGTTCTATTCTTATGTAAATTCTATTATGGGTGTGAAAGTCTTACAGGTCCTTTTGCTCATGTTCACATGCGTGCACAATTTTTGTATGTTATATAATGTCACATGTTCCAATTTTGAGAACTTCTAACTACTTGTTGGTGTTACAGCTCTTATGGGATGATGGGTTGTTTAATAACTTCATGTCAGATTGTATCTTTAATTGTATGTTATATATCATTTTACTAGTTTTAAATTCGATTTGTTATTTTACTAAGCCAAGTTGCATTTTTGCAGAAACAGGGTCATACTCAATTGCTTTGATGGAGAGGCTGATGAAGCGGTAAGCATTAAATATTTTTCTGTTTGTCTTCATATATTATGTTATAGTGTCCCTTCACTTGCTTTTTTTTGTTATGTAATCATATAAATCCTGTGAAGCAAGCTTTTGAGTATGCATTATCAGGTTGTTCTAGGTTGTTCTAGGTTGTTCTGTAAGCTTTAGAATAGCAAATAGTGCTAACCCAATGGATTTTGCACGTTGCTATGGCTGCTGGATTTGAAGTTGATCATGTGCCAACTTTGTTATCATTTGCTGAATGCTTTGGTGCATCACGGTTAATGTAAGCAACTGTCTTTGCATAACTCTTTTTCATAGATGTTTATGTGTATATATTTAAGGTAATTGACTGCTATTAGTAGAAATTGATAAAATTTTATAAACACTAGCTCTGCCCCTGCACAATCCTAATCAAAACAATTGAAAATCCAAAATCACATCCTTTTTCGAATAGTAGAATGATCCAACAGCTTGAAGTTTCCTTTATCAAGGTAATGAGTGGGCAATTGTTGTTTGTAATTTGTACCGAATTAATTAAGATGTTTATTTTACAGGAAAGCTAATAAAGATATATTTGTTCCCCGTTTATGATGTTGAATAAAACTTATTTGGTGCAAATGAGAAGGATATTTATTTAACCATCTTCTAACTCTGGTATGATATATTGTTTAATTACATGAACAGGTTTTTGTAGAAACACAAACAGGAGGAGGTTCATGCTACGTGGTCTTGGGGTATTTGTTTTACTGGTGTTGTTTTTCATTGGCACATGCTTTACATTGTGGCGAGATTAGACCTAGATAATTAAATTGAATTCTAGTGTTTTTCTTTATAGTTATTTGTTGAATTCTAGTAATTTAATTTGATTTGAATTTTGTATTTGTTTTATGTTAAGCTTAAATGAAAGTTGTCTTTATTTACTTTATTTTGTTGATTTTGACATTATTGGTCCATCTAACTCAGTTTATATATATTTGTTGTATTTATATTTCTTTATTTTGGTAGGTTAAATTTGTAAATTTTGGAATTTATTAAAGAATTCCAAATTTTTTATTTTTATTTAAAAATGATTATAAAAAAGACAGGTTTTGAGATAAAAACATATCTTTTTAATCTATATAAAGACCAGTTGGATGTTGTTATAAAGACATGTTTCGGGGGAACAAGTATGGAGACCAATCCTTAAGGAGACCATGCTTAAGAGAGAAACTTTTGGTGTCGAATTCTTCTTTATAGAGACTGGTTGGATAACCGGTTTTCATATGTTTCGATCATGGAGATACCCCCCCTCGGAGAGTGGTTCCAAAACCACTATTTATGGGCTATTTTGACCAGTTTCTATGGCCTTTTTTGTAGTAGTGTAAAGAATATTACAATCTAGCACCTCGACAGGTCAATGTGGGAGGATAACAACAGTGATCAAGCACCTGATGCATCATCTTCAAGAAGCTGATTTTTCATATCCCTTTTGTTCCAGTGGGTATTAGTAATTGGTGTGTCTTCCTCACGCATACATTGATAATAACGATTGTGCATTCATTTCAACCACAAAGTCATGATACCGATGTGGATCTTTGATCCTCCATTAGAAAGTTTGTGGAAATCAACCATGCCAGTTCAAACAAGACGACAGGCTTTGGCAAGATGCCTGAAATGTGTATGTTCGCGATCACAGTCATTATTGTCGAACCGAAGAAACATTAAGATTGGACATATGGCTGATTCTGCATTGAACGAAGCAATGAGGATGAACTCATCAATTCAACAGACTGGAATATGTCTGGAATATTCGACAAACCATTTGGCAGATGATTTAAAGCTAAGTGGTTATGGTAGATCAAGAAGATGATAGATCAAATGTCATTCGCAACAAAGCACGAACTTATAGCTAAAGGTTATGCTCAGGAAGAGGGTCTTGATTTTGAAGAATCATTTGCACTATTTGGCTCGCTTTAGAAAGCGTTTGGTTTTTTTGTGCTACGAGCACACAAGTCTTTTCTAATTATACAGGATGATGTGAAACGGCATTTTCTTAATGGTCCATGAGGAGGAGTTATGTTGCTCAGCCAGAAGGGTTCGTTGAGCTTGATCATTCCTGTCTAATGTCTACCTTTTGAGGAAGCTTTATAGGAATTAAAAACAAGACTCCAAGAGCCTGGTATGATGAACTTTCACTTCCTGTTGTCCCATGGGCGTACTAATGGTACATTAGACCCTACTTTATTCAAGATAAAATTATGAGGGAGGATATTCTACTAGTGCATATTTAGGTTGATGACATAATTTTTAGGGTCTTCATACCTAATTATTCAAAAAGTTTGATAGTTAGTGCACGTAGATTTGAAATGTCCTTATATGGGGGAGATGATGTTCTTTTTAGGATACAGATCCACCAGTCCCAAAGGTTTTTTTATCAATCAGGCAAAGTTATGCTTTAGAAATTTGAAAAGCATTTTATGACGATTGTAACTCCATTGGTAAACCCATTGGCTAATATACCCATACTTGATTTAGATTTTGAGTGGAGAACCGTAGACCAATCTGATTATCTTAGTTAAGATCGGGTGGTCACTCATGTACTTTGACATCTAGTTGACAGAATTAGTGCAAGCACGTATGCTTTGTGCACTTATAAGCATGGACCAACCCAAAAGCACCTCAAGGAGGTTATAAGAATCTTAAATACCTAACTAGAAGGTACATTAATATGGGCTCTAGTATCCTAAGGATACTGGATTTGAACTAACTAGCATTTTCAAATGTTGTTCAGGCTGGATGCATTGTTACTCAGGGAAAGCATACTTCGGGAGGGATACAGTTACTTGGTGATAAGCTAGTAAGTTGGATTTCAATGAAACATAACTGAACTCTATTAGTCTTTAGCAGAGGCTGTAGTACATGGCGTTATCTGCAAGTTGTGTCAAGTAACGTGTATGAGGACAAAATTAGAGATTTGCTTCAAACTTATAACAAAATAAAGTTGTATTGTGACTCTTTGTAGCCATTGCATTATCATACATACCCCGTACAGCCATTCGCGACCAAGCACATCCATAACTCGGTATATTTCTTAAAGGAACAGGTTTTGTAAATATGGTATATTTGAATTATTTTTTGTCTGAATTGAATTACAATTGTGAATGTTACGAACAGCCTTCCTGAGGATCGGTCTTAGTATCTTGTCAGATGGATTGGTATGTGATGTTTGACCTCCAGTGATCTGGAGGTTATGACTATTGAGACTGCTTGATATTTCATCATCAAACAGTCACAATGTAATAGTTTTTGAGGAAAGCACCCAAAATACCAAAAATATATAAACTTCAAAAAGAAAAATGCTAAATCATAAAAAATAATAAAAAATTTCCAATAAAAGATTCTTCTCGAAATGTCTCTGGAATCGATAACATGTACACGTGCTTAGAAATGTTTGATTAACCTTTGACAGGTGTGTTGTAAATGAAGTTCTGATGAGTGAGTTGCAAATAGTTTAAAAAAACTTGTCAGTAAATTTCTAGATGGCTTATGTGCAAATATCAGTACATAACCCCGGACTTATATAAGGGACAGGTTGATAATTGGTCTAACAATGAGAAAATTAACGATTTCTCGGTATTGAGTGTTCTCAAAAGAAATTCAAATGTTTTTAGCTCAAGGAAAACGGTTAGTGTAAGTTTCAGTGCGCTTACCCTTATCGTTAGAAGAAAGGCCTCTAACATATGGTTTTTTCAATATGTTGAACACAATTTTTCAGTATTTCTCGGAGTTGACTATTCATAACTTTCATAATTGTGTGATTTCAACTCTCCAACATCACCAAGGTTTTCAAATGGACAAACAATTTTTCAATTGGTCCTATTTTTGAGGGGGGGTTTTTCGAAAAACAAAGTTTTAATGTTCTTGGATACATCAACAACGACAATTCTTATGTATTCAAAACATTATCAAAAATGTTCCTCAAACACATTCTTGCTGATATATATTTTCTCCCACGAATTTTGAAAGTATATTTTAAATACAAAGTATTTCATAAAACTAAGTGTTTTTTATTTTAATTAAGGGGGTGAAAAATGTAATTATTATATATGGATTATTCGACCTCAATGTGCTAATAATTGAGAAAAGGTTTTATGGTTTGATCTTATAACCCAACACCATCTTAAATTCCCGTGTTCTGAAGTCATAAGGTGGTTAGGTTAGGAAATCTATCTTTATGATTCTATACAGAAACCGGAAGGATTCTACCCAAGGTTTATCCAAAGTTAGATATTAGCAGATGTCTTAGGTTTGATTGGAGGATGAATGTATATCGGGATTATGCCGGACTTAGATTGAGATACCTTAGAACAATCATACATGTGTAGTTATGACGGACCTGGTATGCATTAAAGGCGTTGAAGAATGTAAAGAAATGTAAGGATTTAAAGGGTCTAAAAGAAAGAATCCATCCACCACAATTAAGCAGAAAACCGGGTCTCTAATACTTATTTTTTTGCTTTTTTATAGATCACAAGTTGTCTTGCTGGAATTGAAAACGAATCATGGGACCCAGTGGATGCATGCACAACCCTTCCTTGCCCATTGGGTTTCTCTCATCAAAAATTGTCTCATTTTTCATGGAGATACACCGTTATCTATTGACTTCTCATTCCGAGATCGTTGATATTGATATAGGTGGCCAATATGCTCCAGCCTCCTTGGTACTAAAACCAAAAGCATCTAATCGAGCTCTAGAGCAAGTGATCATTAAAAAATTCGTTAGGACTCATTCCATTTTCAAACACTTGTTGAAACCTTAATCAAGTTTTCAAGAGTTAACAGATTCCTTGCAATTATCCTTGGGATTATTTGCCATCATCCGTCTTGTGAGTTACCTATAAGTATTCACTCATGAAGATGGAAATCTTGCTTGATGTTTCAGCATCAATAACAAGTCTTGGTAGGTGACTTGCGAGATTCTATATGAATCAAACTTGTGACAACTGGATATCAATTTGGTCCAGTAAATGAATTGACGGTTGATGAATTTTGATAAAAGATTAAAACTCTCGATGTGTTACAAAAACGCTTTTACAAGTAATACGTCGATTGATTTTCAAATCAATTTTCTCGATTATTACTAACGTAAACCTGCAGGTTAAAACGGTTTTGGTATGATATCCCAATTCAACCAAAGTCGAATTCTTTAAACATATTCATGCTCATTCAACAAAGACAAACAATCATGAAAGCTCAAGATTTAAAGACAAAGACTTTCGCAAAATCTGATTTGAAGCTTTCAAGATGAGGCATGGTATGAGGATGTTGGTCAAAGACACAAGATCGCAAGATGGCATAGACGATAAAGACAATGACAAAGGCTCAAAGTCAAGATAACCAAAGCATGAAGGAACAAAACTACAACTTAATAACAAAAAGAAAGGCCAAGGAACACATGGCTTAATGTACCAAAAGCCAATTCATTGATCTCTGGATGGAGTGTCATCAATGAACTCACTTCGGGGGAGATTGTTAGCCTCAAAATATTGAGCCGAACAGATGGAAGTTTGTTCATTACTGTATTTAAGTCAAGTTCCAATCAATTAGTTATTGTGGAATAGGAATATATGGGAATCGAGCTCGATAGTTAATCTAATATTGTATATGTTTCGGGTTTAATCCCAAGCTAAACCAGAGCCTGAGTCCTAGTTATTTATCCCGAGCGTCACTTTAATATGTCGAGGTATATAAGTAACTTTTCCTCTTTTGAACAGTTAGTTGTTAAAAATATATCTTTTTCCTTTTCCTAAACTCTCTCATCTCTCTCTTTTTCTTTCTTTCTTATAAAACAACTACCACTCTCTCCTATTTTCTAGGTTCTTGATCCGTGATTGATTCGTGTTATGAAGTGTTAAACGGGTTCCTACAGACGTCATTGAAATGGCTTGTGAGGAGTATTCTCAAGAAGTTTCTTGGTTTCTACGATGTGATCTACGAGTATCAATCCCACTCATTATTATGACACGATCGTTTTTACTTTCCTCTCCGACTCTCATCCCTTCGGGGATAGTGACTTTTCTTCTCGAGGAAGTCGATGCTCTTCCTCTCTCCTTGATGATGATCTAATTACACCAGAAAGTTGATGAATCTTTTTATGACCGGTGGGGGATCTTCTTCTTCTTGAATCATTTCTCATGATGATCTGTCATTACCCCCTCCCACTCAAGGAATTTAATTGCCTGAAATTCAAAAAGAACTTTAAAAGTTTGTGAGCTAAAACTGATTAAATCGTTTCAATTGTTGATCCTCCCTGAGGTCAAAATCACAAGGACTTACCTCCTCTTCTTGATTTCGCTTGTTTGACGAGTAACGACAATGTTGCCCATCTTAGTTGCTAAAGACTTGAGTGTCGAGGAAAAAGTCCGCTCTCATAAAGGTATTGAAGTCACACAAGCGAGCCATCGCTTGGAAAATCTCTGACATTTAAGGGTATTAACCGGAATTTGTTCTCACAAGATTCTTATGGAAAGAGGATACAACACCGGCGGTTCAACCCCAAAGACGGGTGAATCAAAAATTCCACGATGTCATCAAGAGGAGGTTTGAAAAAACTTCTTGACGCCGGAGTTTATTTACCCGATCTCGGTAAGTCCTTGGGTAAGCTACTTTACATTGGTTCCTAAAAAAAGGTTGCTTTTCCTGTGTTAAAAATGAGTTAATTCCTACTCAATTGGTTACGGGTCAGCGTGTATGCTTTTTGACTACCGAAAGTTTATGATAGCCACTCGCTTATAGACCACTTTCACACTTATCCGTTTATGGAACATTATCGCCTCGAAGAGATTAGTGGAAACGAATTTACTTCTTGTTTTCTCGGATGGTTTCTCGGGTTATTTCAAATTCCCCTTATACCCTCCATGGATCAAGAAAAGACAAAAACATTCACATATCCTTATGGTAACGTTCGCCTATCTCGCATTTGCCTTTCGGCTTACTGCAATGCACGGGCACGTTCCAGAAGGTATGATGGCATATCTTTCTGGATATGTTCGAAAAAACGGTAAATGGAATTCTTCATGGTACGGAATTTTCAGTCTTTGGGAATTTATTCGGATTTTGGCTCTCCCATGTAGAAAAGTGCTCAAAGGTTGCGATGTCACCGATCTTTGTCTTTATTGGGAAAAGAGTAATTTTATGGTTATGGAAGGCATTGTCCTTGGCCATAAGATTTCGAAAAATGGGATTGAGGTCGATAAAGCCAAAGTTGATGTGCGGGCTTGGTTTAACTTGGGCTTTGAGCCCGAAACACGGACAATATTAGATTACAATCCAAGCCCGTTGAACCCGACTAGCCTATTACAATACAATTCCTAGTTTGACTTTCTAAGACCGATAACATTCTTGTTTGACTTAATATAATTAAGGCTAACACAAGCTTTTGAAACGTTAAAGAAAAAACTTACCGAAGCTCTAATCTTGATTGCCCCGGACTAGGACTTACCCTTTGAGCTTATGTGCGATGCAAGCGACTTTGCCATAGGTGCAGTCTTGGGGAACGTCATGAAAAACACTTTAGGCCTATACACTATGTTAGTAAAACAATGAACGAGGCAGAATCGCATTACACCACGACGGAGAAAGAAATGTTAGCCACGGTGTATGCATTCGAAAAATTCCTGTCTTACCTCATATTGAACAAAAGCATTGTGTATACGGATCACTCCGCCCTAAAATATCTCTTTGCTAAAAAAGATTCCAAGGCGAGATTGCTCTGGTGGGTTCTCCTCCTTCAAGAGATCAAATTCAAAGTAATTGACACAAAAGGAGCCGAGAATCTCGCGGCCGATCAACTTTCCCGATTAGAAAATCCTTATGAAAATGTGCTCGACCCAAAGGAGATAAATGAAATGTTTCCTCTCGAGACACTTAATATGGTGACTTTTCGTGGTGACTCAAGTACCCCTGTGGTTTTCCGATTATGCAAATTACCACACGGGGAATTGCATTGTTAAAGGGATGTCGTCCCAGCAAAAGAACAAGTTTTTCAAGGATGTTAAACACTACTTTTGGGACGACCCCTATTTGTTCAAAATATGTGCGGATCAAATGATCTGGCGGTGTGTTGCAGGCCAAGAAGCTGTTGACATCCTCACAGCTTGCCATAGTGGACCCACCAGGGGACATTAAGGTGCCAACTACACCGCCAAAAAGGTTTTTAACTCAGGATTTTATTGGCCCACGATTTACCGAGATGCCCATGACTTGGTCACCCGATGTGACACTTGTCAGCGTCAAGGAAAAATTTCGCAACGTGATGAAATGCCACAAAATTCCATCTAAGTTTGCGAAATGTTTGACGTGTGGGGCATCGATTTCATGGGGTCGTTCCCGTCTTCACGAGGGAACAGATACATACTCGTGGCGGTCGACTATTTGTCAAAATGGGTTGAAGCGAAAGCGCTCCCCACCAACGACGCCCGAGTTGTTTGTAAATTTCTTAAATCTCTCTTCGCCCGATTCGGTGCCCCTCGTGCTATCATAAGTGATCGCGGAACCCATTTTTGCAATGACTAGTTTGCAAAGGTCATGCTTAAATACGGAGTTACTCACCGTCTCTCCACCACCCACAAACAAGTGGTCAAGTTGAGGTATCCAATCGTGGCTTGAAACGAATTCTTGAAAGGACAGTAGGTGAAAACCGTGCCTCTTGGTCAGATAAATTAGATGATTCACTTTGGGCCTTCTATACCACTTACAAAACACCTATCGGGTGTACTCCATACAAGCTCGTGTAAGGAAAGGCATGTCATCTACCGATCGAGCTCGAGCACAAAGCCTACTGGGCCTTGAAGCATGCAAACTTTAACCTTCAGAATGTGGGTGATCACCGTAAAGTTCAAGTTAATGAATTAAATGAACTTCTTGATCATGCCTATAAGAACTCTTTAATTTATAAAGAGAAAACAAAGAGGATCCATGACTCAAAGATCAAAAATCGTGTTTTCAACGTCGGTGATCAAGTCCTCCTCTTTAACTCTAGATTGAAGATGTTCTCAGGCAAGTTAAAATCCCGTTGGTCCAGACCGTTCACCATTGCCCATGTCTTTCCATATGGCACCGTCGAGTCATCCCAAAACTCCGAGCCAAAATTCAAGGTGAACGGTCATCGAATTAAGCACTACTTTGGAGGGGACATACCAAAATTGGTTGTCTCAGATCTCTAAACCTTCCCCAAGAACAAATGAATTTGGGGATTGGGTCAAGCTTAGTGACCCTAAACAAGCGCTTCGTGGGAGGCAACCCATGCTTATCTGTAGTTATATTATGTAGTAATGAATAAGTGTTTTTTGTTGTGAGGAGGTGTGCCTCTTTCCATTCTCGTTTGCTTGTGTTTTTTGTGATTGTCCTGGATTTTTGAAGCCTCTTATGCTCGCGGTTTTGTCCTTCAATCAGAAGAGCTTCAAATCCTCAGCTTCATTCGGGAAATCCAATATCCTAATCTAATCGACTAACGTTTATCTTTAAGCATACTTAATAAACGGCTTAGGATTTACGTAGAGACCCTTCTTAAAACATTGAGGACAATGTTTAAATCTAGTATGGGGGGATCTATCGATTTGATTGTGCCTGCAGTCGTTGTTTTCACGTAATCCCGTTTTTACCACCAAAATTTCAAAAAGGTGAAAAATTTTAAAATTTTTCAAAAAATAAAGTAAGTGTTTTGTCATAATTTTGACTTTCCTGCTTGGTAGAATAAGAATAAATTTTGACCCGATCGAGCGTGTTGAGCTCTAGCTTGTTCCTTAACTTTTAGGCTAAGCGTTCGCGAAAATTCGCGAAGAACGAAAAATGATAGAGTTAAGTATGAGTTGGATGCTAAACAAGGATTAGTTGGAAATCTTAAGAGCTCATGTATGTAATTTGTGGCTTATTCTCCTATAAGCTCTGAACCGGACAAATAACACGTGCTATTTCTGGAGATTAAACTTAAATCAACAATTTTTATGTAGTTAATAGCAAAAATTTTAGTCTTACTTTAAATTTATACTTAAATTTTTCAAAAAGAAGTCTTCTCTATATAAAGTAATCAAAAAAAATGATGAAAAATGAAAAAATATAATAAATAATAATTATAAACTGTGGGCTGATAAAAGTTTGTTGTATCTTGCCGGCTCACAACCGATGTTACAGCCTTCTAAAGAAAGCCCATAGTAAGAATAAAAATCCGAGACTGATAAAAGTTTGTTGCATCTTGCCGGCTCACAACCAATGTTGCAGCCTTCTAAAAGGTCGAGGGTTACAATTGCATCAATGTTATAATATTAAGTGTGAATTAATAAATAGATCTCTTTTTGTTAAATTTAAATATGCTTTTGAACTTTGACTATTCTATTTTAAATAAGCTATGTGTATACAGGAAGCCTAAGAGTTTTTGAAACCTAAGGTCCGTAAGTCCCGATACTAGTCTTTATAGGGTGTCAAAAGCCTGGTCACTTAGCCGCAAGGTTGGGATGTGCCGAGACGAAAGTCGCTACATGGGATGATCTCGCCTTCAAACTCATTATTCTCGGGTGGAACGTGAAACATAGAATTTTGCAAAACGTTGATCCATGGTTGAAATTCAAAATGGCACAGTCACCTAAGATATAATAATTGTCGGGAGTGAAAAGTTCACAAGTTGCAAATATGAGTAGTGTTAGCATCTTAATAACAGATATATAACGTGGATATCTTTTAAAGCTTGGTTTGAGCGAGTGAACAGTCAGGGACGATTAAATTTATCCTTTTGGGGAGTTTCCAATATCGAAATGCTCTTATACTATGATCGCTAACAGTATGAAAAAATGAAAGTCAAAATAGTTATTATACTTAAAAAAATGGGAAAAATGCAAAAATATTAGTACGAATAAGTGTATATCTTTTAGAATGGTAAAAACGGGGCTTCTCTAAACTCTTGATTCTTTAATTCCCCTCGATGAAAACTTAGCTACTTTTCGAGGTAATTAGTCAAGGGGGGTCGAGATTCTTAGTTTTCTAAGTGCTTACTTATAGCATTGCGTGAGGACACGACAATATCTTAGTATGGGGGATTTTGTTATGTGTTTAACTACACATACCTTTGACCATTAAAACCGGACTTAAATAACTAAAAACGTACCAAAAATACATTGTATTTGTATATTTTGCATTTGTATTATGCAGGTAACGGATATCCAAGAAAAGGACAAAAATCGAAGCCAAAACGACAAAACCGAGCACGAGAACGGAAAGACCATGAAAAGTCAAAAAGACAAAGTGAAAGTCAACAAAAAAGTCAAAGTCAACCCGGGGATGAGGCATTGGAAAGAGCATCGAAAACCAAACCCAAAAACCTAAATTGCCAAAGGTGGGCCCACCCGTACCCACCTAGTGGGCCCGGGTCAGCCCACTTATACTTTACAAAACCTTATAAACCTTAAACCTTAATAAAAGCCCAACACCCTTTACTTTTATACCCGGCCCAACAACAATGAGCCCAAACCAAATAACCCTTATAACTCCCGTCAACACCCATTCCCCTTATAACCTTTACCTCGTTACTCCTTTAAGGACTAACGATGCAAACACAAATATAACTTCAAGGGCCGAAATTGCAAAACTCAAGGACCATAATAGCAATACACTTATACACCTTGAGGGACCTTTCTTGCCATTTCCTAAACTTCAAAATGGAAGTGGGAACACTGTACATCCCTTTCAGTTGCCCTGTCTCTACTACCCGCCAAATTAACAACCCAACACTGGTCCCTTTTCTTCTCCCCTGTGTTGACCAATCTTATCCCTCCCCTTATTGCCACCTTGGCAATCTCCAATCATCCTATTCGTCAAGGAATAAAGACAAATATTTAAGGGCTATGATCATTTGGCTTGGAGGACACTCAAATTTGATGGCTAGGATTGCTTTGTGACCTCTCTCACACAAGAAAAACATCTGCAAGAGCTCTCACAAAGAAAGCACACCTCCTAGAATCTTCCTTCGATTAGTATAAATAGAGCTCACTTGTAAGCCCTTGGAGGCAGTTAGTTTTTCTTAAGTTTTTTTTTACCTAGTTGTAATTTTTATCTTGTTTTTATTGTAACTTTTTAATATTGTAAGGTTTTTTTTATGAATTAATGAAATTTAAAGTTTTATCTTAAATCCCGTTTTACTCATTTGTGTTTAAAAGCTATCAAGAATCTTGCATAAGCCTTTTATAAGAACTTATTTAATCATATTGTTAAACTATTTTCATTTATATATAAAGTTTTTAAGAAAATTTTACAAAAACAAAAAAAAATTATCCACCCTTAAAATACCAAAGCTTTTTGGAGGATAAGCCGGATTTGGATGGGCTTATGGTCACTACTAGCTTATCTTTGATAAGCTAGAGCTAGTATATAAGCTCTTTTGAGCTCATTTGCCCTGTTTTGAGCAAGGGCCTTTGTAAGTTTACATTTTCCAAGTTTTTAGCTTATTTACTATTCAACTGCTTATTGTGCTTATTATTTGCTTATTGCTGCTTATTTATGCTTATTTGTGTTGTTGATTGCTTATTTATGACTACTTATAGTTTAGATATAATCTGTTTAAGTTTTCTTAAATTCATTCTTAAATAGCTTATAAACTTGCATAATCTGATTTGAGTGCTTATTTGTTATTGAGATTTACTTAATATTGTTTGTTTTACTTATTTAACATCTGGTCTTTTGAATGTGTGCTTGAAATAAGCATTAATCTTCTTAAAAAAAGGCCTAAACAGTTTTTAAAGGGGTGTTTGGTTTAACTGTTTTAATCTGTCAAAATTGCATTTTGACACTTGAGTCAAACTTTGATTAGATAATATTAGTTATAAAATTTAGTTTGTTTAATTTTTTATGTGTTAAATCTTAATTATAAGGTCTTAAGAGTTTGTGGTTTGAATCTGTTAACTTATAGCTTATTGCATTTGCTTATTTGATTGTGTTTTTTTCTTATTGAGCTTTTTGTGTTGTTTTTATGTTTATGCATGCTTTAAAAGAGGTTAGAAACCAACTCTAATAGCCTGCAATTGTTGTTTTAAGTTTTTGCCAAAACTGTCAAAAGTGCTAAGTGTTCAAAAAAAATTGAGAAAATGCCTTTTCAAATGCTTGTTGTGGCTTATTGTGAATTTTAAAATGCTTTTTGATTGTTGATTCTTGTTCTTTGAGGTCTAAATTTAATATGTTTGTAGGTTATATAGTCATAAGGATCTGTTTGTTTGCTTATTTTTAAGCTCAAAAGTGGTGATTTGTTAAGATTGCAAAAGTTTGTAACAATTTGTCTAAGTGTTGAATCTGTGTGAGATGCCTTTTTCATGAAACTTTTTAAGTGCTTATCTGAATTTTAAACGGCTTTTTCATTGTTGCTTATTGTAGCTTTTTGGCCAATCTTTTTAGTGGTATAAGCTACTAAGCCATAAGGATCCTTTTGCTAGCTTATTTTTAAGCTAGAAAAGTCCCTCTTGGCCTTTTTGCTTATCAGTTTTGGCCAAAAAGCTATTTGCTTATTTTAGGCTTATTAGTTTATTGCTTTTTCTCATTCTAGGTTTAGTTTAACTTATTAGGTTAGTTTAAGCCCAATTTAGCTTATTTCTTTCAGTTTAGAGCTTATTTAAGCTTATTTGCATTTTAGCTTAAAAATTTTAAGTTTTATTGCTTTTTGATTAAACTGTCATTCTAGCTTATTGTAGTTGCTTATTTTTGTTCTTAAGTGCTTTTTAGATATGCCCTTTTATTTATCTTAGCTTATTTTGAGTTTTCATTTGCTTATTAGTGCGTAAAATTGCATACAGTTAGCATTTTAAGGCTTAGTAAAGTTTAGCTTATTCTGTCCCTTTTCAGCTTATTTTAGTGCTTATTTTTTATTTATAAAAAAAAGTGGTTTTGTAAAAGTTGTTTATTTCTAAGCTCTTTAAAAAGTTATAAAAAATGGCAAAAACAAAAACATTTAGGATTAGGTAAAGCCGAACCCAGGACCTCACCCCTATTCACCAAACGTTTTTACACACACTCCCTCTACCACTCGCCCTTGGGTCTTTTTTGGTTTATGTTTGCAAAATCTATTACTTATACACATTTTGAGCTCTTTTGTATAATAAGCTGTTTTAGCTTATTTCACAGCTTATTTGATAAGCTGTTTTCACCATCTTATTTTTATTAGATTCCTCATTGTTCAATGCACTTTTGCTAGTTTTTCTATATTTTTATTAAATAGTTTAGTATTTTTAAACATTTAATTTCATTTAAATCGTTTTTAATTCATAAAAAAGTCAAAAAAATATAATTCTTTTTTAGAAAATTTTCTTTTAACATTTAGGACATAGGAAAATTAGATTTGCTTTCGTAGGGTTAAAATTGCAAAATTTGATTTTTTAAAGAACGGGATTGAATCCTGTTCATGTTTTTAGTGTTTTTAAGCTTAAATCTTTTTCGTTTTTGGTCTAGTTTTCTTTGTTCTAGATTTTTAGTCAATTAAGACTTATAAAAACCAAAAAGATCATTTTAGGACTTAACTTTGATAATTTAGGGTTTTTAGGTCCCGTTTAGTATTCCCGTTTTGCGTTTTTAGTTAAAATTTGTCTTACCTTAATTGTTTTTAAGTTTTTGGCTTAATTTTCCCGTAGTTTTAGATAACCAATCATAATCTTGTTCCATTCAAGCATCGATTCTCAAAATGCCTCTCGACTTTCAATTGCATTCCTCGTTGGGAATAACGACCCGGGAATCATACTTCCGGTTTACTATAATTGTGATTTTTTGATTCTTATCCTTGTTATATATTTATATTTATATTTTAAAGGGTATAATCAATTTTAATCACACTACATGCCTTGTTATTATCACATTAGTTTAAAGTCTTGCCAAATTCCCCATTTTAAAATCTTCACGTACTACCATGTAATGGGCATACCTTAGTCAGTCTATCGACTATTACCCAATTCGTATCATACCCACTACTTGTTGGGAAATACAAGTCAAAAGGTCAAAGTTCTGCCATGAAAAAGTCAAAGTACTGCTAAATGAAAAAGTCAAAGTACATGTGACTGCATCCATCTCGGTTGCCTCGATACATTGTTTTATGTCTTAATCTGACCCTTAGTTATGACTGCTACACGCATACTCCTTGGTCCGTCCAAATGGGGATTTCAGAAATATTAATTGGTTTGCTGAATTAGCTATTCTTGACAACATGTACATCTGGGTTACATTAAAGAGAACTTCATACGTAAATGTGGTTACAGAATGTGCTCTAGACTTGGCCTTTACTTTTTTATTCAGGTACATAACTGGGTTTTTCTTTCATATTATTTTTCTTCACGAGCGTCCTTTAGGCCAATAGGATGATTGGCTAAATAAGCAGATCCTAAAAGTACTGATATTTACAAACTATGTGAGATTTGAGCTATGACATAAAGAATTATATTTTTTCAATTATTTACTATTTCAGATGATTATCGTCCTTCACACAATGCTAGCATTGTTCGAGGGTGGGAACAATAGAAATGCGGTTGGGTATGGATGCAAAGTGCGTTCCTTGGACCCACTTATTCCTCGATACTAAATTTGTTAATATTGCTCCCATCATTTTGAAACCCGACACCATTTATTGCGTCCTATAGTGTTCCAATCCTAAAATACTAGAACTGCAATTTTGCAGATTTTTCTTCTTGTAGCCTACTGATGATGCAGCATTCGCCAATGAACTTTATTGTATATATATATACATATAAGATATATATATATATATATATATATATATATATATAGATATATATATATATATATATATATATATATATATATATATATATATATATATAAAGATTTCTCTGTGAACCTACTGGATTTGATGCAAACTAAGCATTTCGCCAATGGTAATTATTGTTATGTAGAGAATACATAATTTAGTATAGAATTTAAATATATAATATAATATATAATAATATATATATATAAAATTTACCATGACAGTCCATTAGTTGACCATGTATCTTTTTTTTCTACATAGAATTATTAGTGATGTTCCCAATAATTCATTCATAAAAAAATACATAGTATGGTTAATCCCTCGCACCTCCTCGTGATGTCAAGATTCGACAACATTCGTAATGACACGCTTTCCTACATTATTTCGTAGCGAGTTGTCCTATTAACTCATACATTCGACGAGATCCCGTTTAAAAATGCCGCTTAGTTAATGGGATCATATGGTCCTATGAAGTCGGGTACAAAATGTTCACAGTTCGGTCGGTTGGTGTTAACATGGTAAGCATAAGCCCTGAACATAACTACGACATTTATATTTTTTAAATCGTATTGCAGACCTCTTTAATGAAGCACTTTCCGGGACAAAGTTTTGTATGGTGCTGTTTGGTCCAAGGAATGACAACCTCATCATTCCCACTGACGCTCGTACTTAATGGGGTATGGGTCAGTCATTACATTCCGATCGAAATTCGCGCATGCGGAGCAACATTTCTTTTTTTAAATAGACTACTCAATAGGTCTATGGGTTGATCGCAACTCCCTGCAACATTGCGTTCCCAGGGGTCCCATAGTCACCAAAAGGCATTCGACTGAACCCCGTTGAATACTCTTATGTGAATATAAACTTTTCCTATACGGAGAATTCAGTACTTTGAAGAAAAACTCCTTTATTAAATTGGTGAAAAACATGACAGTGACATTGAAAGCGATAAATATATTTTAGTTTTGTTATGATGTAATTCGTAGGCCTTTAATTTTCCGAGCATTCATTGTTGTAGACCGACAACAACCAACATTTCTTATAAAACGTATCCACTAAAGAAATATGGACATGAAATATAAGTCGTAGACAATTTGGTGCAAATTACGGCTCGCCATCTTCTAATTTCCATTTCATACATACTCTCTTTCATATTGGTTAACTTTACCAGCTAAAGTCATTTCCTATCGATCTAAACCTACACTATCAAAAAATAGTCTTACCAATAACGCATATTCGTAACCGAAATCATTTAATCCATATTCACACCATCATCATCACTGTCAATCGCTAACGCACGTGTAAATTAGCGGATTGAATTTTTGAGTGATGGTTTTTGTTAATTTAAAAAATTTTGTTTTTTGATTTTTTTCACATAAATACAAAAAGGTAAAAAAACAACCGACAACGACATACATATAACAATAAACACACTAGCGATAACACAACCACACAAAACCGAGAAAAAACACGCCACAGCGCGATCACCGAATCACTCGTAATTAAACAAAGCTTCAATATGGTATTCTTTTAAAATTTTATAATAGGGAAATCTTAGAACAGTTATAGGAAGTAGAAGTCTTAATCTCGATGGATTAGTGTACATTGATTGCACCAATAAAACTATTGAGATTACAACTACACTTATTTGAGCAACTCACAATGCTTTTCGCATTAGAATTTTAAGGCATATTACATTTAATGTCATTGACATATTTCATTTTTCGCAACAATATTACTGAACGATACGCCCCTAAAAGTATACACTTTAGTCGTTTGATTCCTAAGGTCCATGTATGCGTCATGTTACTCGATTGTCGTCAATCAAAAACCGAACTGTTGATAACACCACATTTATTAAACCTAAAATGTTAGGTGTTTACCATTAACTCGATAGTTATCAAAATCACTAAAAATTACTTTGTTTGCTTTTGTTTTATAACCATGCACAATGATAAAGTAGACACAGGTCAGGGTACCATAGTTAAGATTAAAACTGTTCCGGATATCACTACGAATATATTGAATATTCCTAATTTTCTAATCAAACATGGTACTATTATTTTGTTTCGGGAGAATAAAACTAAGTTTAATTTAAAAAAATCCAGCCCCGCTTGATGAAAGAGCAGAGATACGGAAATGGAGGATTTAACCTTGCGGAAATCAACTAGATATATTGGGGTGTAACTGTTTTTTTCTTTTCTTGTTAAATTATAAAGATGGGCCCCCTTTGATTTGAAACTCACTTTATGAAGCATCCATAACGAATTTGGGTTTTTTAGGAAATATGCTTAGGTTTTGGGTAACCACATTGTCTCAGACTTAATTCCAATAAAATGAACAAGAAAAATCAGAAACATTCTTCTTCTAACTCTGCGTTTTTATTGTATGTAATAATTTCAAATTAGTTATATATACGCGAGCACATAAATCTTACTTTATATGTTATGATGTAAGTCACAAAATATCTAAATTATACTCCGTAATTGTTTGTGCATACAAATATTGTATTATTTTATTTTAATTACAATTGGTTAAAAATGTAAATTTTTATCTTGTAAATTTCTAGACAATAGTAGAGCCTCTATGGTGCATATACGTAGTTGTTAAATAAGTTTTTTATAACATTATGTAAAATCTTTTATACATGTATAGTCATGATACCGTGCACGCACGGGTATTACATAAAATTTCATTATGTATTAATATCGATGAAAATTTGGTATAGATTTTTGTTGGACGAACGAATTCACTTTGTTTAATTAGCATGGTGTTGAGGTTGATATTCTTTAGATTTAACTATTGATACCATGTTTTAGATATTATGCATGTTTAATATCATGTAATGAGCCTTAAAAAATGTTTAAACTTTAAAGAAGATAATTGTACATGTTAAGTTATAGACGTATGTGGTATTCATTTGCGGTGTTTGCCTTCAGTTTGATACTATTTATCTTATTAAGAAGTGTGACCGAAGTTAATGATAAAATTATGTAAAGAATTAAACTTATAAAGAAGAAATTCATGTGCGTATAGAACTGGTATAAAAAAATTCATTTCCATATAATTCTTACTTAATCCTCATAAAAATGAATAACATACTTTGTTCATATATGACAATCCCGTATATTCAATTTACATTATTAGAGTAAGAGTGCTTTTTATGTTGATAGGTATAGTTTTATACATTACATAATTGTAAGATTAATATAAAAATATTTAGAATTAGCAACAACATATATGTTGGTTTGAAAGAAAATAATGATAAAACACGAGATATAAAATATAGAATGTAATGTATAAATTTATAAAGTTAGAGAAAAACAGATTTACTTAATTTCATATAGGATTTTCCGTAACAAAATTCAAGAGAAATGATCGACGAACCGAGCCGAACCGTTCAATCCGAAACCAAAGAAACCGAAACCGAAATAAACTGAAACCGAAATAAACTGAGACCGAAAAAACCCGCTTATCACGGTTCGGTTTTGGTTTTTATTTTAAATATCGGCGATTAACCGACCGTGCATAATATAAATGAAGGTTTTTTTAACTAAATATTCATATAATTGTACAAGTATTAATTTTATTATTGCACTACTTTTAGTATATAACGACTTTTTGCTTATAATGTAAGCATTTGTAAACATCTATGTTTCATAATTGATTAATGTGGTTGTAACGTTGAATAAATATATTTTTTTGTTAATTAATATGTTATGTAACCGAATAACTTTTATACGACTTTTATCTATTAAGTGTCATTTAGTTTGACTGAGATCACATTTTACGTTATAGACCATGTTATTGTTTATACAATTAAACTTTATTAAATATCTAAAATGTTTAACCGTGACCTGAACCGCGAGTAACCGCTCACTTCGAATACCCACATGTCCAGTTACCCACCAAGTACGGTTCAATCTGGGGTAGTGAAATAAATTACCCTCCCCATGACAGATAGTATAAATGTTCCAACTAGCTCTGAACTGAACCGCGCCGTGAACACCATTGTTATGTAATTTATTTAAGATTTAACAACTTAAATTTTATAAATTACCCTCTTTTTTTAATTTTTTTACAAAATCAACACATGATTTATTATACATACTTTTTTCTAAATAAATTTATGAGTTTGACCAAATTGTTTAAATATGACTATTGGCCAATGAAAAACAATGTTTTAAAACCCGGTTTTTTACCCGGTTTAGTAACCGGTTCACCGGGTTACCGATTTAATCGGTTGAACCGCCGGGTCAAACCGGTTCTATACATATGTATATTTTTCATGTATTTAAAATGTAGTATTGTATGATCTCATAATTTATTTAAGATTTAACAACTTCAAATTTTATAAAATTACCCTACGTTTTAAAAAAAAAATTTACAAAAATCAACACATGATTTATTAATAATACTCTTTTTTTCTGGATAAGAAATTTATGAGTTTGACCAAATTGTTTTAAATATGACTATTGGCCAATGAAAAGCATGTTTTAAAACCCGGTTTTTACCCGGTTTAGTAACCGGTTCACCGGGTTACCGATTTAATCGGTTGAACCGCCGGGTCAAACCGGTTCTATACATATGTATATTTTTCATGTATTTAAAATGTAGTATTGTATGATCTCATAATTAATAACATTCAATTGAAACGATGAAGCAAATTTAGTCAATACTGATAAGGTTTAGTTTTTAAGCTCTATATCTATTAAACTATAGCAAAGATTTGCAAAAGCAATCAACTTATGATTAAAGTTATAATATACTATAATAAAAACTATATTAGTTGGTATTTTAAGTTAGTTTTAACTAACATTAGTCATCGTCGCTTCAATTTTTCAATTAAACTTTAGAAAAGTTTATGAAAAGAAAGAGTTTTCGTTAGATTTTTGAGAAAAAAGTTATGACCCGGTCGGGTTTATCAAACCGGGTCAACAAAAAACCGGCGGTTCAATCTGGTTCTCAAACAAGCAAAAATCCGTTCACATCCGGACCGGTCTCTAAGCTAGTTCACGATTCAACCGGTTCAACCGGCCGGATCAACCCGAGTTTTAAAACATTATCCAATATATACAATCATTGGGCTGTTGGGTTAAAGTCGGGTTATTTATAACCCGTTTCCTCTCACATAATCTACTCACCCGTTTCCTCTCCTCACATAATCTACCCGAGATGGCAACCATAAAAACCATCACCCTCTCCCTCTCACACCCTTTCCCATTCTCTCACACCCTCTCCCATTTCACACTCACACCTACAACTCACACGTGTTATCATATGGGATTCTTATCATCTTCAATGAAGATACGTGTTCTTCTATCTGCATATCAAACCATCTTCTTCTTTGTGGTAACAAATAACAACACACACACACACACATACAACAAACGCGTTTGTGTCTTCTCAATATTACCCTTCGACAACCCGACTCCTCCTTTTTCCACATGCAACCCGGCATGATCAAATCAAGTAAAACAAGATCCACATGCAATGGGTGATGTTAGTGATAAAGTTAGTCATTATTTAATCAAGTTTTAATGATTGATTCTAATTTTGTTTGGTTGTTTGAATATAAGGTTCAGAGTGTGAAGATATGATGATGAATAGTCCAGATAGATGTGGAGGATCAATCTCATCGGACGGTGGTTTTCAATGTTATTATATGTTTAGCTTCTTCTTTTTTTAAATTTGATCTTTTTTATTATGGGTTTTGGGTGAACATGTTAGAGCTCTTGGAGACGCAACCAATGGTGGGTGAGCTAAGCACAGCATAAAATATTTAATCACAGGGCGTTGCAATTGGATGCATAGGGGGTCCTAGAGGAATAGTGATCAGGCGTGGTCGCACATTTGGGGTGTTGCTCTTTTTTGCTTATGCAATTTTATAATGACATCTGGCAGTACAATTTTTTGAGATATATTATATGTTTTAGGTTATTTCTGTTGATATTTTGTAGTTGTTTGATATTTTTTGTATACAGGCTTTTGTTGCATAGCTTGTAACCCCTTAAGAAATTACTACATTTGTTTGTTATATAGCCGGTTATGGCTTATTATGAATTTGGGCTTTATGTTTAATAAGCTTTTTTTGAAACTTTTTTTGTAGCTTATTTTGGAACTTTTCGGCTTATGTTTTATGTCACTTTTTGTGACATAATACACTTATATAAGCCGAAAAGTTTTAAAATAAGCTTATGAAACATAAGCCCAAATTCAAATAAGCCATAAGCCGGCTATATAATCCGAAACAAACACCCTGTTAATATATTTTTTATAACATGTAGTAATCAGGTTTGCAATAAATTCATTTGTTATTGATCTTTCAAACTGAAAGATTACATAAAATTAGTTGTTAGCCATAGGACGACAAGTCGACAATGGTGGTTATTTGTGGCTTGATGGAGTATCCCTGTCTGTTCATAGATTATTTTACAATGTTCAAAGAACATTTGTGTGATATTGTACCTTTTAACTCCTTTATAACAGTAATCTAACACGTAAAAAATGTTTGCCATAATGTTGTGGGTAATATCCTAATTCTGAGAACTCTTTATTCGGTCGATGTTTTTCAGCTATTTTTTGTTTCTTTTCTTTTAATGTTGTTATTGGTGTTCTAAAGTGAGATTGATGGAAAAAAATGATATTTTGTTTCTTCTCTTCTATTGCTTTTACTATATTCAAATTACTCGCTTACACCTATCTGCCTCTCTATAATATTTCCAACGGCATAGGTGTGATTGTGAACATTATTACCTTTGGTAACTAAAGACTTAGGTTCTTTTATTTTGGTTCTGAAACGTATTAGTTTGGTCACTTCATTTCTTTACTGCTAAACTAGATTATGGAAGTACTTCTTGCTTATTACGTAATATGAAAGCAGGTAGAAAGTAAACTGATACAAGTCACAGAAAAAAACATGCATAACCAGTTATACTACTTGAATTAGCATTTCTTACACACATATATAGAGATTCCGATTTCTAATGATTTTGTCTATACTACCTTTCAAAAAAAAATTACTTTGCCTTTTAGGGGTATTTAATATATGTTTCTGATCTATAGGAATGAACAGATAATCAAAAGAGTTTGCCGAGGAGTTGTTCGACTCACTTGCACGACGACATCATTTAACTGGTGACTCGATTAACAAAGAACAATTGCGAGAGTTTTGGGACCAAACTAATGAATACAGGTTTGACTCCACGCTACAGACTTTCCTCAAACATGTAAGGTATGTTTTATTTGGTTCGTCGTCAGCTAATGAATGTAGTTGAACTTCCATACTAAGGTATGTTATAATTGATCCTGTATGTAACTCTTTTTTTCTAAACGAATGTAGAAGGAAGGAATTGTTGGCGTTGATTAAGGTTCTGTTGATCCCAAAGCTTGATCGATTCCTTAGCTTGTCTAAGGTTAAATTACCTTGGATAAATCCAAAATAACTTGTTATAGAAACTTTGTATGTATACTAAAGTGTATGCGGAATCTACACCTTAATATCTAAAAGTATTATGAATAAAACAGTAATTGTGAATGAACAAAGTTATAACCAAACGCTCCAATATTATTAAGATCAATAATACGAGTACTTTTGACTAGTACTAGTGTTTACAACCTTGAAGCTTTTAATCGACTTAACAACTATGAAAACTTATATTTCAACTAATGCCCTAGAGCCTCCTTTTATATACTAAGGAGTCCTAGTCGGCTTACAACATATACTAAAGATAAACATAAACTTATAGAATATTATAATACAATATATTCTATAAATAACTTCTAATCTTCATCTCCAAGTAATCTTTATCTCTGTTATCTCTGACTTCACTTAGCAGTATTAATCTTCTTTTGGCAGTACTAACTATTACGAACAGTATTAATCTTGTGCTAGCAGTATTAACTCAGTTAATACTGTTAGTTATAATCTGAGCAGTACTAATTCCTTGAACTAGAAGTACTAACCTGTGAAGATTTATTCCCAACAATCCTCCCCTAAACTTGTGATTTACCCTCAAATCTCTTTCTTCTGAATCAAATCTTCTAGTCTACTCTGCTAAGGAAGCTTCCAAACACACTATCTTTATTGATTAAGTTGAGATCTGATAAACCTTAAAAGCTCATATGCCATCTCAGCGACATCATGAAGTTTCCATTGAAGCATTCTCATAAGTGTATCTTGTGGAAGTGGATACTTCTTCTTAACTAGCATATGAATGCTTACTTCTCCTAGCATCAAAGAGTGAACCCCACAAGAATCATAGAGTTTCCATTCTATCAACTCTTGACTGTGATGATTTTTCCAGACTGCATCATCATCATTTGGTTCCAACATAATCTTCATGTCTCCCCATAGCATTAGATCATCAAAACCTGGTCTTGTAGATGCATACTTCTCATTAAAAAGTCTGTACAACACAATCAAATCTTCTCTATCAAAATCATTTAGCATCTCACTGAAGAACATATAAGTCTTGTAACTTCCATCTGCCCTATGTATCTCATAGTATCCCACATCTTCTTTGCAATAAGATTTCCAACTAACTATTGAAGATTTAACTGCCAATGGGATCACACTAATTACTTCTTCAGAATTAGAAATAACTTCCACATACTCTATAAGTGTAAGTTTTTCTGGATCATCCTGATTCTTCTGCCTTTTGTCCTTGTCCTTTCTAGCTTTTGAAGTCTTTCTTTTTAGTCTTCCTTTAGCTTTCCTAGAACTTTCTTTCACAACTTGTTTAGATACAACATCATCTTGCTGAACTATCTCTTATTCAACTTGTTTTAAAGATTCTTGTTGAAGATCAAATCCTGATCTCTTTATAACTTCCTTTTCAATCTCAGAATCCTTAGGTACAAAAGCAGGATTTTGATCCCATACTCTTTCAAATATAGGTCTAATATCTTCATAGCTCATTCCCTTAAAATGACTCTGCTTGTATCCTCCCTGATTCTTTAAATATATACCCATATTCTTCCTTACTTCAGCTATAGAGAAAGATATGTTCTGAACTGCATGATATCTTAGCATAGCAGGATCACTCCAATCAATATCACGAGCTTGAGATTTAGCTACAACTTTTTCCCTTTCATCCAACTGCTTTTAAAATTCCAAGGCTTTTTCAAAATCATACCTTTCTTGTTCTTGTCTTGTTGTATCCTTTACTAATTCTTCAGCATGTAGCTTCTGAGCTAATTCTTCATCATGACCTATCTGTATCATCTCTTTCCTCTTGAGTTTTTTTAGAGGCTCAAACTCTTGCATAATAGCTTTACCTTTATCTTTTGTTGCACTCATTTTGATATTCACCAATGTTTCAGCAAGAGTTACTTCATCATCATCATTTTGAGGACTATCAATACTAAAATCCACTACTTTTGTATCATCACTCTCCTTTCTATGCCTAGCTCTGTCATGTGCCTCCCCTTGCTTATTACTTTTAACCAAGTTTACATTTTCATCTTCATCAATATCTTTAATCATCCTCCCCTGTTTGGAAGAATCCTCATTATGCAAACTGGCTTCTTCATCCTCTGAGGAATCAACAACTGTACTTCT
>BQNB010073187.1:0-32193 GCA_026074375.1 Tanacetum coccineum
TTTCTCGCTTTAATTGCTCGAGGGCAAACAATAGCTAAGTGTGGAGGGATTTGATAACGACTAAATTATACATATTTTCGGTGGCGTTATTTGCATTTATTTGATCATTTCTCATGAACTTTTGGTACTTAATCAAGTATATTTGATATTATATGTTCTAGGTACGTGTCGTGGAATAAAACGGAAGAATACACAAAGATATGGAGCTTAAAAGTACACTTGAAGACATCCGGAGTTCAAATGGAACAAAACCAAGTATTTATACACAACGGAAAGCAAGTTAGAAGAAAATAAAGGGCTAAAGCTGAAAAAGACCATAAGTGCGCCACACTTTGCCCAAGTGCGCCGCACTTCCTTTAAAAGCCAAAGAATTAAAGTCTCGGTCAAAGAAGTGCATTAACTCCTCAAGTGCGCCACACATTTTACTAAGTGCGCCACACTTCCCTTTGAAGAATTAAATGATACCAGCATTATCTCACCAAGTGCGCCACACTTATTCCTAAGTGCGCCGTACTTATTCCTAAGTGCGCCGCACTTCTGCCCGATTTTAGCCTATATAAGGAGGCCTTGGCTCCCCCATTTTATGCACACTTACATATCCTCACACACGCACTTCCACAACGACTCTCTCATCATTCCACCATGAATTTCAAGGGTGGTGACATCACCTTAGCTTGGGTTTTAGAATAATTTTCGTTTGGTTAGAATCAAAGTTCTTGAAGAAGTTGGATAGTCTTGGTTGAAGTTCATCATTGTTCTTAGGTTTTGATCCATCGAAGAGGCATAGTTGTAGTGTTATTTCGAATCTATAAGCGATTGTGACGGAATTGTTTATAGTTTTTCCCCCTTTTTCCCCCCCTTCTTTTTTTTCCTTTTTTCTCCCCCCTTTTTCCCCCTTTTTTTCTTCCTCTCCTTTTTCTTTTTTTCAGGGATTTTGCTTTGAATATAATGGGGTTTTTGGCTTTTAATAGCCACGTACTTTCTCAAATGTACCCATATGGTACGTGTACTAAATTTATTGCCCATATCATACCCGAACTTTGCATTTCGTGTCAATATGGTACGTAAACTGAATTTTCCACCTGTTTAACAGGCTAAACGGGGGGGGGCCTTTTTACGTGGCATCCTAACACTATTCATCATCTTCTCAAATGTACCCATATGGTACGTGTACTAAATTTAGAATTTTTTTGCAAAACTTTTAAAAAATATTTCGTACTTTTTAAAACGTAAAATTGTATAAAATCGTTAAATTTTTTTTGAAATTTTTTATTTTTTTCAAAGGAAAACGTTTAGTTTTTTTTTTATATTTTAGATTTTTCTTAACTTTAAAAAATTGTTTTAACTTTTAAAATTTTTAAAAAATGTTTTTATTTTTTCGAAGAAAACGGTAAAAATGTTTTAATTTTTTAAAATTTTCTTAACTTTAAAAATAATTCCGTAAGAAAAAAAATTCGATTATTTAAAAAAAAATTTAAATTAAGATTTTAAAAAGTACAATTTTGTTTAAAAAAAGTTGTAAAAAAAAATAATTTTTACGGAATCATAATGTTAAAAAAAATATTTTTTAAATTTAAAAAGTACAAAAAAATGTAAATTTGTTTACAAAATTAAGTTCTAAAAAAGTGCGATTTTTTTTTAATTTTGTAAAAAAAATTACTTTTTTCGAAATAATGAAAAAAAAAATATTTAAAAAGTTAAAAAAAAAATTCCTAAAAAGTAACCGGTTTTACAAGTAGCAGGTAATAAATGTACCATTATTGACATCGTAATGTAATGTTCATGTACCTATGAGATAATAAATTTAGTACACGTACAATATTGGTATATTTGGAAAAAGTACGTGGCTATTTAAAGCCAAAAAACCCATATAATAGTGATCTTGGGAAATTCTTGTGCAATTCAACATACATTTTGCCTCTTGGATATGGTATGATCTTGTTACTCTTTTGAATATAATCTTTGTCTAAAATTTATATGTTTGTTATGAGCTTCATTTCTTTGATCATGGAGTAGTTATCTTGTGTTTGCTTGGGCGATATGTGACCTTTGACATGATGCGTTTGGATATGTGTTTATTGAATTGGTAAAACATATTTGATATAAGAATATAGGCCGAAAGGGTTCTTTTATTTATGTGTTATATAAATCCATCTAATATATTGGTTATAATAACTTTTAAAGGCCGAAAGAATTTGTTGTTATTAATCGATATAATCACTAGTTATATTTAAAGGCCGAAAGGATTTATAACTTGTGATAACTCTATTTTAAACACTATTCCAAACACATCATTGTCTAAATGATCATTGCCTAAACAAACATACCTTAATCATTTGATTGAATCGTCCTTTTATTGCTTTCTTTGCATTATTCGATACATGCTTGTCTTGGTTAATTTGATCCGTGACAATCATCTTAGCCTTATTAGCACCTTAATTATAAACTGTGAAAACTTCCATTCCCTTGGGACGACATGTTCTTACCATAAACCTATAGTATATACGGGGGTTATACTTTTACCCGTGTGTTTCCTTAATAGTATTAGTCAGTGAAATCAGTCTTGTAAATTTAAAGCTTTTGAAACACATCATGCACCCAATATGTTTTCGATTCGAATACATCATGGTGGAAAATTTCAATGGTATCCAGGCCGAATTATGATCGTGGTCTGTCGATATATTTGATATGGTTGAATCGATTTGTTAACTTCGTTGCCTGAACATTATGTTCTTAAACTTAGTTAGCAGACACAGGTGAATCTGAGCCCATGTTTTATAAAAATCTTAGACACTACACTCGTCTAGATGAAGGGTTGTAATGCTTGGCTTGCGAGGAAAGGATGTTCGTTGCCTGTCCTACCCTTGTTAGTGATCTTAAGTTGATTGCGGTCCAATATAGAGCATGGTGTACATATTTAGACCCTACCTTAGGGCACCACGGTTTAGGGCAACATTAGAAGATATTACTGATGAGCCTGCAGGTAGCATTGCAGTAAACAAAACTAAAAAAATGTTGTTGTTGACCTGGCATGAGTCTAGTGAAACCACTAAGACCTGTTTTGTGTAGACTCTTCACAACCTATTCATTATTGCCCCAACATGATTCAAGTATCCTTTGTAAGGATTCTGTTTGTGAGTCCATTACACCTAGGTGTATGCCTGATTGTATTTTAACCCCTCCTACTAATGAGTCTATCATCACATATACACAGTTGAGTGGTGTACATGGAGTTGACATACAAATCCATGTTCTCCCGATAATACAATCGCAGTTTAGTGACATAAACTTGAGTTTTGTCTCACAACAAGCAACTGCTAGTCAGGTTATAGATGATGTGATGAGGCGCGAGAGTCAGCAGTTGATGAAATCAAATTAGATGGAGAAGTCAGGCTTTGCTGATGTTGCGGGGAGTGGTGTGGACAGTTCTGGGTTAAGTCATGATGAGTCATTTAGAGTTGATGACTTAGACTTGAACTTAAATGAACCTGTAAACTTAAATATTTCCCAAGTTGAAACACAATCTGAGCTCCATGTGTGCCCAGGAACCCATTTTAGCAGAGGTTAGCATTCAAGAACCTATTGTGGCAGAGGTTAGCACTCAAGAACCAATTATGGCAGATGTTGGAACTCAAGAATTCAGTGTTGAAGATGTGTAATTGAAGATTATGTCAGTTCTGGGGAAGATGGGGAAGACGCTGAACATGGGAATGGTCAGGAAGATGAATCAGCTCGTACTGATGGAGAGTTCTTCCATGATGATGAAGGAATATATACTGCATATGAAACTGAATATGATGTTTAGTCTAGTGAAGATGCAGGTATAGATGATGATGATGATGATGTAGATGAAGATTTTTTGGTAGATAAAGAGAATGAGATTGTAAAGCCTAATGTTGATGTCCATTTGTTTGGTATTAGCATGGATCTTCCTTTAGGACAACAGTGGGTTAAACACGTAATCTAAAGCCAGATGATGTTTGAAGGAGAAGTACTAGGATGTCATCATGTGGAAGGTTTCGACAAGTGACCTGGAAATGATAAGAAAGAAATTAACAGGAAGAGAAGGTATAGCCGAATTGAGGATGAAATGGCAAGTGTATAAATGCTAGTGGTCATGTAAAGTACTCAAGTTTACACTGGCCAGAAATTTAATACTCCAAAAGAGGTAAAGGACAGAGTCTACCTGCATTCCATTGAAAGCAGAAGGAATTTGAAGCTGTATAAGAATGATAGTGTCAGGCTAAGAGCAAGATGTGAAGGAAAAGTGCTTGTATTTACAATGTCACAAGGTACTGGACCAACTGGCCCAAATCATGGAATGTAAGCTGGGCCTAGTGGATCAAGTGGCCCAACTACTAGGAGTAAAAAAGAAGAAGAATACAGGTAACCCAATAATGCATTCAAGCATCTCCTTCTTTTTTAGATGCACATGATAAAGGGGATCTCTGCCCTTGGGTCTTGTATGTGGGAAAAGACAAATTGACAAAAAATTAGGTGGTGAAGACACACAGTGATACACATACATGCCTTCAATCTAAGGAAATTAAACACTACACTTACAAATTCTTGTCTGAGAAGATATTTAAACAAGTCAGGGTTAATTCGGATATCCCAGTTAAGGCAGTTCAAGACCAGCTCCAACGTAAGTTAGAGGTTCAGATCTCTATGAGCAAAGCTTTTAGAGCTAAAGCTAAAGCTAAAAGAGAGATTAGAGGATATCACGTTTTGTAGTATTATATGCTTAAAGACTATGTTGTTGAGTTACAGTCTACAAACCCTAATACCACTCTCAAGATTGCAATTGAAAGGAATACTGATCCTTCTTTGCCTACTAGGGTGTTTTAGAGAATATACATTTGTTTGGGAGCATTAAAACTGGGTTTTAGAGCCTGCAGAAGAGATCTGTTAGGCTTAGATGGTACTTTTATGAAGGGGTCATTTCCAGGCCAAGTATTGGTAGTGGTTGGACTTGATTCAAACAATAGAATTTACCCATTGTCATATGCGTTGGTTGAAGTTAAAAGTAAGAGTTCATGGTGCTGGTTCTTGCAGTGTTTGGTGATGACATAGATCTGCATCCCAATTCTAATTTCACATTCATCAGTGATAGACAAAAGGTTAGTATTATGCTTGACTAGTTGAATTCTTAATTACTAAATTATATGAATTACTGAATTATATGAATTTGTAACTGATTAATGAATTGGTTCATGCAGGGTATCATTCTGGCCATTAAAACTATTTACCTAAGTGCAGAACACAGATATTGCTTGCGACACATACATGAAAACTTAAGAGCAAGGGATGGTAGTAGACATGTGTACAAGGATTTGTTCGTGGAGGAGATGATCTGCTTACAAATGTTAAGGATTTTGAAAAGTGTATGTTAGAACTTAAGATGATGAATCCTAAGGCACATGAATGGTTGAACAAGATACCAGCAGAACATTAGGCTAGATCTCATTTTTCAGGTAACACATAAATGCTGGGACTAACCGTGTAATTTTTTTAATGCCATCACACTTTTTACTGCTTTCATATTTATGAGTATTAGGTATAGTTGTATAGCATTAAATGATATTGTATTTTTTGATTTGTAGGTAGAGCCAAATCTGATTTATTGCTCAACAACATCTGTGAGGTCTTTAATGGTAAAATAGTTAGAGGTAGGGACAAGCCAGTGATCACACTTTTAGAGTACATCAGGGAGTATTGCATGAAGAGAATTGTGAATGTACAAGGTGTGATTGATAAATGTACTGGTCCTTTGACCCTTCTACAATACAGATTATGGAATCCATCAAGAAAGAAGCTCATTTGATGAAGGTGCAATGGAATGGAGAAAATAAGTATCAAGTTTCAGGTTCACTTGGTGATCAGTGTGTTGTGGATGTAGTGAGTATGACATGTTCAAAGTAGGAAAATGGGTATTATCAGGGATTCCTTGTAAGATGGATGTTGGCAGCCTGTGGAATATGGCTATGATGACCGGGCGCACCACCCCAGAAACCTAGGTAAATCTTGTTTATTGGTTGAGTAACATGGAAGGAAACATACTCTCATTACTGATACAACCAATTTGTCGGGACCAACCTATTGGGTGAAATCCACCTTGTCAACAAACACTTTTGCCACCCAAGCATCATGTCCAGGTAGGCCGACCAAAGAAGAAAAGAAAAAGGTCCAAACATGAGGATGAACGATTTGTAAAAGATGGTAAAATGAGCAGGAAAGGAAGAACCATTACATGTCAATCATGCGGAAACATTTGACACAATAAGGCAACATGTAAAGGACAAGGTCGAAAGGCAACAACAGGTAGTTATTTCAGCTTCAAGCTATAAGTGTGTCTTTGATCAAAACATCATCCAACAGGTTACGAGGATTTTTTGTTTTTTTTTCAATTTTTTTGATGTAGGTGGCAACAATGCAGAAGGCAGTGGTAGTGCATCTAGGCAAGCACAACAAACACAACCTGCAGTTGATCAAGATGGTTCAGGTGGATCAGGTTTTGGTGCTGTTTTAGGTTTGTCTGCTGCAGGTGAAGGTGCTGCAGGTGGTCCAGGTGGACATGATGCAGGTGAAGGTGAAGGTGCTGCAGGTGTTGCCAGACAAGGTTCTTCCCGTTCTCAAGTGCCAGTGAGTCAAACAAGGAATGCAGATGGAAGAGAAATGGGTGATGGTGTACCAACACAGTCAAGTGCAGCAGGTGGTGCAAGTGAATGGTCTTTTCTGTAATTCCAAAAACTAATCTGTTTCAGGAGAGTGTATGTCTGTAATTCAAGTCCACATAAGTGGCAAACATCAAAGTCCACATCTGTGGCAACTGTCTAAGTCCTTTTAGAGGCAAACATAAAAGTCCACTTAGGTGGCAAATGGATAATTGCACTTGTTTAGGACTGATTTAAGCTGTTTGTGACCTATTTAACTTATTTCGGAAATGGATAATTGCACTTGTTTAGGACTGATTTAAGCTGTTTGGTCCTTATATAACAGTGAATGTTGTTTGTTACATGTGTTACTACGTTCCATAGTCCATTGAATTGCCAGATAAGTCAAAGTCATAATTTTGTTGGCAAGCATGTTAGTATCAAAGAGTTCTTCAAATTGGTCCGTGATGTTATAATCAGGTTACCCATTCTGTTTCTTTATTAAACAATATTGTTATTTGTTTTACACGTTTAACTACGTTTCGTTTTTTCATTGGTGGGACTAATGGGCTAGTCTCTAGGGGGCTAATCTCTTGGCGTGAAAATGGTAAAGTGTGGTTTTCCTTACACGATTAGTCTCATGTTTAACTTTTAGTAGACTGCTAGATCTTGTTATATCATGTGTATCCAGATGATGAATGATGTCCATGTTTGTTTTCTAAGTTGTTTTTTGTTTAGTAACTTTTGTTTGTTTTTTATGTTGGTGTTTATTTTCTTTTACAACAATTCAAAGAAAGATATTTGAGTTAGTAAGACATGACAAAGTTCAAAAAAATACCTTCTTTGTTATATCCAGAATAGCATAACAAACTATGCAGACCCACCATCCTTATGGAATACTTTGACCATATTTTTCTTTGTAATGTTAAGATAATGATGAGTTGATTGCTTAGGAGAAAAGATGGAAACATTATGAAGTATTTCAAGAAGTCAATCCTACAGGTAAACGCTTTGCACCCTATTCCTCTGTTATGCACTTTGTTATGAATAGTACCGAAGATTGTACCAGGAAATGGTCTTTTGAGTGTTACTGTTAGATAGCCCAGCGCATTCAGGTACAAGGACTTGATAACTGCAACAATTTGCTCAAGTTTCCCGTTCTTGAGAAATTTCTTAACATCTCCAAAACAACCCGTCACGATCCCTCCATCAACATTCACATAGTCAATCGCGCTAAGCCATGACGTACACGTAAAATCGTTATCCTCACCCACATCCTCAATAACTTTTCTAATATACTCTTGTGTAGACATTACGGATTCCTCCCCACCTTCCCGTGTATCAACTAATTTACGGAAGATTGGGCCGTTTGTACCCAATACCAAATCATGACATGGGGTATTATCCTAATGGGCTTCACAACACAATTATCAACTTGATTGTTTTGAGATGAAAACAGGGTTTGGGTGGTGGTGATCTCAGGGACTATGTGAGTGTTGTTGGTGGGACGGATGACGGGGGTTAGTAGAAGATCGGAATCGTCTATATCAAGGCCTTCTTCCCATTCATGATTTGGTGGTGAATTCATGTTTTAGTGGATGACTGCGATACGGATTTACTTTGTCAACAGATTACACTAGTCTTAAATAAGGTGTAATGTAAACTACGTTTGACTTTTTTGCACCCATATTCACTTGCACTGTTCAATAAACTGAATAGGGTTATCTTTGAAATTGGTCCCTGACATTTATGGTTTTCAACTGCACTGGAAGGTATACTGCTTTTATCTATGAATTTGATCCCTGACATTTAAGGTTTTTAACTGCAATAGTACACCTTCTATATTTAGCCCTTTCCCGTTTACCCGCCTTTTCTACACCCGTTCACATAAATAGAGAAAAACCCAACACTAAATCACATGCCATTTTCATCTAAATATTTACACTTCCACTTGCTTTCCAGATAATTGTAAAAAAACTTAAGATAGCATAACATCTTCACATTGGCATAACATGTAAAAATTACACCTGTTCACCAAGTAAAGTATGTTTATCAGACTCTGACAGTGAGTTGCTAATACCAACTCCTTGGTCTGATGAGTCCAAGAATGAAAAAAGGGCAAAAAGGTGGAGAGAAGAATTCGAATGGAAAAGATCCTTGTTTGAGATTGACTTTACTTTCGGTATTAATGCCTTTGATTTAGACAAAGGGACTGACGTAATGAAAGACACGGTTAGCCAGAAAAACGTGTGTGAAGAAGAGGTGCCTTTGAACAACAACATAGGAAAACAAATTGGTGATTTTGTAGATATGCCTAGTGAAGCAGTGGAAAAAAGGATGGATGCTAATGTGCCTGATGAGATTGATGGTGCTAAGGGTGAACAGGTTCCAAACCATGTTGTTAAGAAAGGTAACCTTGAATTTCTGGTTTGTAAAAAGGTTGCAAACCCTGGTGTTAATGAACTAGTGGACAAAGGAAGACCACTAAAGAGGAAAAAGGGTCTATGCTGAATAGATGGGTCATGCATTTACTGATGACGAATGTCAATGCAAATAATGGGTCATTTATGTGCTATCTTCTATTACTAATGTTTTGCAACTTAAATTACCCTTGTATGTATGTCTTGTAGTTTTTTGTTCTATGTATTTGTTATGTTATGGATCATCAAGTTATACACAAAGCATCTACGACACCAACAACACATTCTAGTGAAATGATTCATTCAATAATAACCAAAAATTTGAATCATACATTCATCAAAAAACACATTTTAACAGAAAATAACCCATAACAAAAAAGATAACCCCCCAAGCCGACCTTGATTACAGAGACTTATAAAAGTGAAACCCCATCATGGCCTGATGGTGCAACTGTAAAGCTGTCGACCTCATCTCCGTCGCCCTTATCATATCATCCTTCTGATGGCACTTGAGTTCCTGCCTTGTCTTATACGCCATAATATTTGTCGCCAAGCGTTGTTCAAGCTCTCTTATAAACGAGCGCCTTTCATCTATAATGTCAAGCAACCGCCTTATTAAATTATTGATTTTAGTTACGAGCTGAACCTCCCTATGCGTCTTCAAGTCGAAATAGACAAGCAGTTGATCTTTAAGCAGGTCTGAATTTGCTAAGAGCCTCAGTTGTTCCAAATTCACGAACCCATTGTCAGCGGCCATTACAAAAGTTTAGTTTTTGGTTAGTGAAATGTGTTTAGTAAGTTAAGGAATGTATGTGTGTATTTTGGATATGAAGGACCAAATGCGTGGTGTATTTAAATACAAGTGAAGGTACATGGTGATTAATAGACTACAGAAACGAAGCGTCGAGAACGCAATTATTACACTGGGAAGGTATATGTTAAAGGCGGAGTAAATGTTCTATTCAAGGACCCAAAGAGTTGCAAGAAACGCGTGGAACATTTATTGTGTATTTTGCCAGGAAATGGAAAGGGACCAACAGTGCAGGTTACTAAAAATAAAAAAACACGACTGGGTAACACAACGGCTATAAAGTCTCCACGTTTTTTACTAGACAAAAAGACAAACAAAGGCAAAATTAGAAAACCGTTTCAAGAATGTCTTCTTCATCTTATGCCTTCGGTCCTACAGAGTGTAAATGTGGGCTTCCGTTGATGACACTCACCTCTTGGACACGTGACAACCCTGCTAGACGATTTGGTGTTTGCCCTAACAAATATGTAAGCCGTTGCATTTTCTAGATCTTATTTTATTACCTGATCATAAATTCTCTTATTTTCAGAAAAAAGGAATCAAGCACTGTAAAAGATGGTATTGGAATGATCCGGAGTTAGAGAATAAATGGTACATAACTCAATTATATGAGATGCATCTGCTTCTTAATCCCTCGCAAAGAGAAGAACTAGAAAATGAATTAACAAGCCGAGAAGAACTTGCAGTCCTTCAAGTTGAGTTTGCTGATATGGAAGGTCAAATGCAGCAACTCATGGAAGAATTGAAGAAAAGTCAAAAAATGCTTTCTTTTGGAAGTCAACTGCGATAGTGTTTGGGGTTGTGGCTTCGTTTATGTTTGTTATGAATTAATTAGTTTCGTTTATGTCTTTTGTTTAGACAAAACGGGTGAACGTGTGTCACTTCAGGGATGAACAGTATCACGTACCCACAAAACAACTACAATACCAACAACACATTATAGTGAAATGATTAAATGATTAACAAACAAAAGTTGCAATCACACATTCATGAAAAAACTTAAAGAAACAAACATTTAACGATATATAAACCAAAAGCCAAAAATAACAACCCCACAAGCCGACCATCTCCGGTTGCAGAGTTCTTAAAAAATAAACACTCCTTATTGGAGGGAACTGAAGGCGGAAATTTCCTTCTTCAGCTCAATCACCTCAACGAAAACAGCCTTCTGAATACACTTGAGGTGCTCCCTCGTCTTACAGGCCACCAAATTTCCCGGCAAACGTTCAAGCTCTTGTATTATCGCACGCCTATAATTTACATTTGCAAGCAACTGCCTCTGCCTCGTTAAGTTGGAAAGTTCATTTGCTTGCTGAGCTTCCCTTTGGGTCTGCATGAGTTCCTCCAGATGAACAAATCCATGAGTAGCACCAATAGTGAAAGGGTTTAGGAAGTAAAGGTATGTATGTGTGTAGTTTGGATTTCCAAGGAGAATGCGAAGTGGAGATTTATATAGAAGTGATAATTATATGGATATTAATTGATTACACACGCGAAGTGTCAAAAATACGTAATTACTTCAATGGAATGGTAAATGCGGTTAAACTGTGACATCATATCATGCACTTATTACAAGGACCAAGCGTGCAAGTAACGTGTCGAACATTCCTTCTGAAATTGGTGGGAAATGGAAAGCCAATATAAGCAATTGAGGTGGTACCAGATGTAAGTAAGAAAAAAAAAAAACACTACAAAACCATTCACAAACTATTATCAAACATCACGGGGCCAACGGGTCATAAGTTACAAGACTCTTTTTTTCTTAAAAAAAGCAAAAACAAACTCAAAATTACAAAACCATTTCAACAATATCTTCATCTTCTTTAACGGAAGAATCGAAGAAAAGTCAACACAATCCTTTCTTTCAAATGTTAACTGCCATAGTGTTTGAGGCAGTGGCTTCCTTTATGTTTGTTATGAATTACTTTAGTTGGAATTTATCTAGTCTAATCAATTGCATGTAAGGGAAATCATGCCTGCTGCCACAAGCAGTCGTATGAATTATCCATGATCAGTTGTTGTTCTTAATGGCAAATTGTTATACAGATTCTTTGACTTTTGCTAAATCATACCAGTGACCCAATTGACTTTTGCTAAATCATACCAGTAGACTTTATAAGTCAAACAAATTAACACATTCATCCATAATAATATGACTAACAACGAATAATTCATTCCATCAACCAACACAAAATCATATTCAGCACATAACCCATTACCTACTAAGAACTTCTAGCAAAAAAACAATTCTCTAAACATTCACATTGTACAGTAAACATAAAACCCAAAAACAACCCAGCTGATGATGAGAAATGTCAGCAACTTGCGTCGCTTTTCTTCAACCATAGCAAGGATTTCTTCAAGCTCATTACGTGACCTAAACAACCCTGGGATAATCTGAATAGACCTTTGACACATTGGTGGATCATACCACCTGAGGAAGTGTCCATGTTGGAATCTCGACAAATATTCGAAATAGGTTGTGTAAACTATATAAAACAAAAATAATATTTCCTTATTTTTCGATCGGATCTACTCTACTAGTCGTAGGACAACCATAGGAAACGACGCCGGATTACCGATTAGTCAATGATTGTCCTATACGCTTCCAAACCACCATGCCCAACGAACCATTTTATAATTTTTGTATTATTACTTTGCAAACCATTATTTATAATACACAGAAACGAGTTAGGGACCAATGGTGCAACCGCTAAAGGACAAAAAAGCAACAGTAAAACACCTGTTGGAAAAAACGGAAAAAAAATTTACTGAGGGACCAACGGTGAAATAATGACGAAAATTTGAAATTACTAAAGTGCTCATCGTTGACAAGTCAAACTAACACCCGTTACGTATAACGGGGCTCGAGGGACCAAACGGGTAAGAACAGTGACAAAAAAGGACTAACGACATCGTCTCATATCTCGTGACGAAAGGGCAAAGAGATTCATATTTCCTGAACTTCTTTCCTTCAGTCATTTCTAGCATTGGTGTTCTCTTCTCAGTAGGAGTTAGTGTTCTTCCGGGGTTAATACCTTTGTTGCGCGTGGGCTTCTTAATGTGCCAATTGCAATAGTGCTTCAGAAATATCAGTTACAATTTATGAGCGCACAAGACAAGAGATCGAGGTCCTCTTCTGAGATTCTAAACAGTTTCAAGAATAAAGAGATTTGCGTACTGTATCAGAATACACAACATGGCAAGTCAAACCTACTTTCTAATTTGGCAATAATATATAAATTTCTAAAGTGTATTTCTATTGCTTATTTGCTTGCATATGGGTGGATGTTTTAGAATCAGTTGCTTATGTCAGTCAAGCTACAAAGAATTTTCAGGTGAATTTAGCTCTTCGCTTTTCCAGCTTCTGCTTAAAGGGGCACAACTGAGCGGGTCAGGCGGATTAGGTAATGGTTCAAAGCCGGTATGAGTGGACATGTAACACTTTGTCCGAAGTTAATTAAAGTCAAATACTCAAATAAGAATTGCAAAATTTCAATAATATCTGATCTAAGAGATTTTTTATTCTTTAAAGATACGCTTTGGAAGAGCTTGGACCCGTTTGAGTTGTTTTTATTTTAGCTAAATTTATTCTCATTTCATTCGTTTTACCTGTATACATATAATCCATGTAAATATTTGAACCTCTTGTTGTGTGCAGGGGTATTATCAACCATCCACTAGGGAACGTATAAGAATCAGTGGAATAACAAAAGCACTGTGGTAAATTATACATCTGAAACATCACTTGGAGCGACTACAATTAGAGCATTTAAAAAGGAAAACATGTTCTTCAATAATTACCTAAAGCTAGTAGATACTTTCATTTTCCCATACGCGACCTTGGAGTGGTTGGTTTTGAGAGCTGAAGCACTTCAAAACCTGACACTAATTATGGCTGCTTTTTTCTGGTTTTACTTCCAACGGGTTATATTCCTCCAGGTGTGTGCATCTTTCTGTTTCCTATTAAAAAACCGTTTCAATGCCTCCCAAGTCCTAAGTAGTTCGGTTTACATGTTTCAATGTGTTAAATTTTCAACCACAAACAAGACTTGGTATCTGTGTTGTTATCAAGACGTGAACATAATCTATTTAGTCTAGCCTATGAGTCTTACTGTAAAGGATTCTAATGCAGTCAAAAGTAAAGAAGAAAGATGGAATGTGAAGATGATGAGGAATGGAAATCATAAAGACTAATGCAGCTGGTGAGTATTGATTTTTGAGAGTTATAGAGGTGGTTGGGCTTCTTTCACGTGGATAATGCCTCTTAGGGTGTTGATCGGTTCGGTTATCGGGTTGGTCGGTTAAATATTTTTTTTTTTGGGTCAACTTGTGAATTCGGTTCGGTTTTCGGGTTGACCCGAATTATACAATTTATTTAAAAATACTAATAATAATTACATAGATATTTAGATAAAAATTATATCAAGCATAAAAAGTGTGTTTTTTTATTAGGATAAAATTTTAATATTTTTATATATATATATAAATATATAAAAAATATATTTATTTATATAAATTCGGTTTTCGGTTCAAATTGCCAAACCCATATCCAACCCGAAAACCGAATTTGTAGTTCGGTTCAGTTCAGTTTGGAAAATTCGGTTTTGTTTTATGTTCGGTTCGGTTTTTTGGTTTTCGATTTATTCGGGTTTTTCGGTTTTTCTGCTCATCTCCAAATCCAATGCCTCTCATGGATCTAAAAGAAGCAGGTCCGGATACGGGCAGAGGCAACATGTCATGGCCTATGACACAGGCACGATTATTGGGAGGGGCACCCAAAATATTTGAAAGCCCAGTTTGTTTACACTTACTTAAAGCCCAATAAAAGAATATGTTTGGTTAAAAAAAAATGGATATGTTAACTGTTAAGATCGATTGCGTTTATGCCGAGTAATATTATCAAAAAAAGCAGAATAGCTCGCGCGTTGTGGCGGGGCATAATTTTTTGCGAAAGTGAGAATGTGCCCGCGCGTTGCGACGGGGCTGATTTGTATTCAACGCATGTATTTTATTTCTCTGGGTATTTTTTTAACAATCACGGAATTTGAATGAGTATTTGTCGTTGATGCGAGTATAGTATTTGTTACTTATTTGGTTAACAAAATATGTGGTATTCGTATTTATATAATATGACATTTACTTAGAATCATATACTAAACGTTAACGGGGCTTAAAAGACCAAAACGACATTTATTAAACTTCAACATTTTTTTATAAAATCGTACATATGTCAGAAACATTGCAATATTGGGCTCGTTTTGTTCGTAATTCGGAGACCTTTCCACGGGTTTTTTTTGATCTAAATGAATCGGTAGATGTGTTATATATTTGATAAATAAAGTTTATTATATAAAAAAGTCGTAAATAGTTAAAAGTTGATGGTACGTTTTGTAAATTTTTTTTTTTTTCTATTTATATTAAACTTCAACATTTTTTTATAAAATCATACGTATGTCAGAAGCATTGCAATATTGGGCTTGTTTTGTTCGCAATTCGAAGATCTTTTCGCGGGTACTTTTTGATCTTAATGAATCGGTAAATATATGTTATATATATTTGATAAATAAATTTTATTATATAAAAAGTCGTATATAGTTAAAAGATGAGGGTACGTTTTGTATTTTTTTTTAATTTTAGGCCGGCAATATTTTTTTTTACTTTGGACCGGTTGTTGGGCTGCAAATTGTTTCGGTGTCAAAACGACGTAGTATCTGATCGAAAATGATATATATTATGATGACGTATAGTAGGTATACCAAGCCTCCGGGCTTGGGTCACACTGCCACTTGGGCTTCTGGGCCCAACTTAGCAGTCATGGGCCGAAACTAAACCCAATCCCGCAATAGTAATGGCTCGGACACAACAAAACGGACGCGGACCTAACTATAGGCTACTTCCGTCCGCGGAAAACACACGCATCCGTACACACGATTACTGCGGAACCTTGCCCGACAAAGGACCCACTCCGACCACTAACGAAACAAACGAAATATTAGGAAACCCTAATATTTCACTCGCTTATAAAAGGGACCCTCTAACACAATGAACAATATGATTTTCTCACTCTACATGTTTACTTACTCTCACACTGGAGTCTAATCGTGGGGTCCGTCCCTACGGTAAGGCTAACGGTTTTCATTTAATTGTGCAGAAAATCATCACACATCTCTTGCTCTAGTACAAGATCTAATACCCAAATCATTCGAAGGCCCGACCCAACGAAGGATTTGAGCCCTATTCTAAGCCCGACACTTATTTTGTACTAACAAGTGGCGCCATCCGTGGGGACCCTAACACAACCACGTTGTCTAAAATACTCATCATGAGCACTCGCGAACAGCACACCCCAACCATTCCCACGTCCGCCGTGCCGAACATCGGGGGAAGAAGTGGCCCACAAGGTCTCGAGGAGCCTACGTCTGACGAGGTCCTAAGAGAATTGTGCGACAAAAACTACCACCAACTGTTGCCGCTCATCGCTGAAAAAATGCAAAAAGAAAAAGAGCAGCAAGATAAGCTCAACGCGGTAAAGGCACGCCTACTCTACGGTGATGAATCCGGAAGAAATCTAAGAAATTACGAAGAGTCGCATTACTCCGAATCCAAGACGCCAACCGCCCAGACAGAGCCGAGAAGGAGGTATGGAAATAAGCACTCCCGAAGCCCGTCACCAATTGCCAGTGTCTTCAGAAGACTCAGACGAAACAGACCTCCTTCACTCGAACCCAGGCCGCGGAAGAAGGGTGGTGTATTCAATAGGTTGGGGGGGGGGGGGGGAAGCGCATCAGCACGTTCTGACAGTCGCCACCAGAGTTCCCAAGCGACGGGAACCGATGTGCAACCAATGAAGCATCATCATAGGGGCACATCGCCCCAAGGAAACAACAGATATTCGGAGAGCGAAGACAGCGATGGAGGTCACTGAAAATCCAAATCAAAGAGGCACAGGTCAAACACCTATGAAGATGATCTCTCTGAGCCTTGGACGTGTGAGGAAAGAAACCCTTTCATACCTCGGATCTGGAATTTCGATTTCCCAAGGACAAAGATGCCTAGACATGTCAAAACATATGACGAAAGTGGGGATCCGGAAGACCACTTAAAGCTATTCCAGTCTGCTGCAAAAACAAAGAGGTGGGCAATGCCAACGTGGTGCCATATGTTCAACTCAACGCTCACTGGAAATGCCAAGGTCTGGTTTGACAAACTCCCAAAAGAATCCATTGACAGCTATGAAGATCGAAGAGCAACATTCAGGGAAAATTATCTCCAGCAAACAAAATACATCAAGGATCCGGTGGAAATACACCATATCAAGCAAAGAGATGGAGAATCCACGGAGGACTTTATGGAAAGATACAAAGCAGAAGTCCTGGATGTGGAAGGAGCGCCGAAATGCATGAAGATCTCCGGATTCATGCACGGGATAACCCACCCTGAGTTGATCAAGCGTTTATATGAGAAAATTCCGAGATCAATGGACGAAATGTACAGGGTGACTACGTCTTTTCTGTAAGGGGAAGTCGCCGCATTCAATCATAGTAGGAAAAAAACACACACGCCGTGGAGGCAACCAGAAGGAGGAAACAAGCCAAACTTCAAAAAGGGTTTTAAAAACAAGCAAAGGTCGGATCGGAATCTAGATAGGTTTTCACTCCTTACAAAAACCCCGAAAGAAATTTTTGCTTTAGAAAAAGGAAAATTCAAGGCTCCACCTCCAATGGTAACTCCTGCGGAAAAAAGGGATCCAAATAAGTACTGTGAATTCCACGCGGATACGGGGCATAACACAGACGAATGCATGCAGCTGAGAAAGCAGATAGAGGAGATGATCAAGTCAGGTAAATTGTCGCAATTCATCAAAGAATTAAGACAGAATGACAAGCCAAAGGCACAAAAGAATGGGGAAACGGACGAAAAGGACAAGCCCCTAGCCATCCTGATGATTCAACCATGGGAAAGGGTAGCCAAACAAAGGGTCACCCAGAGCTTCTCTCCGGAGACAGTAATCTCTTTTCCATCTTTAGGAGAGGAAGACGGAACCGGAAGGACGCAATGATCATGCGCGAGCTGAAATAAGAGGGCACTTAGTACACCGGATATACGTGGACGGAGGAGCGTCCTCAGAGGTTCTATACGAAAACATGCTTCGTCAGGTTCCGAGCGCGAGAATATAAAAACCAGATGAACCCAGCTTCCCACATCTCCAAACACAGTATGAATTCATGGAGGAACCATTTGGCCACTAGGCCAGATATTCCCTACTAGTAAAGATTAGGTAGACGAAGAGCATTCCACTTCCGCATCAGATGGAGACTTCAATATTATCAGTCACATGCTATCCACACAACATGGAACTAATAACCGGCATGTATCAATGGCGTAAATAATAACACACAAGATCCAGGGTCGCCGTACCATCACGACCCTGGAATGGTTAAATACCCAGTGCGAAGGAGGAAACATTGAGCTGAGGGGAGAGGAAGCGAAGCAGAGATTCATCCACCCTAATGCGAATGTGCAATGATCTCGCGCCCATGATACATTGGGTTTATCCTCAATAAAGTGACATGGAAGGTTTACTTACACTCTTTAGTTTACACAAATATACAACCCTCAAAGGCATTACAATTCACGTCAATAGTAACCACAAGAAAACCCTCATCAGATATCTCATCAACCTTTCCAAGTGGGCTAAGAGTATTGAGAAATGTTAACAAGGCACCCAAGATGGTCTTATGTAGCATAAGGATTTGTTTTGTGTCCAAACAAACAGCTCCTAAGGAAGTTTCTAGCGTTTTTAAGGACTTGGTCACTCTTAACCCTGTTGAAGGTATAGCAAAGCACAACATTAACTGCATGCCTAACAACAAAGTAGGTAGGCCCTAAGTGTGAGTCCAGCGTAGCATATTGACCCAGTTCCTACGCATACGAGGTGTTTGGATAAGAATAAAAGTGGGCATTTCATCCTGATACCCGGCCCTGAGAAAAACTATAGCTATAAGATCTACAACACACTTAAAACACTCTGATCAACCTAACAGAAAAGAACAACCCCCTATCACTCGTTAGCTAAAAGTTCTCCAGACAAAATTTAGGATGTTATCTTTGTCTGAGGAAGCCACAGCACAACATGCCGGCGTATCTGCAGCGACCCCACATTAGCTGAGTCACCGCCTACATGTTCAAAAGAGAAGGATGTCCTACCTATAATCAAACAAAAGAAAAGGGGGCAAAGCCGCTCGAAAAGAATAAAAATAGAACTCCAGAGGAAGTGAGGAAAAATTTAGTAGACATATTGCCTCAGAATCAATCGAAAGAAGTCCATTATCACAAGCTGGCTATATAACCCTATCAACAGGGTTCAAGAAACATGATGATTAGCTTGCAGAATTAGTGTGAGATTTTCAAAAATCAAAACAAAGTCATTTACCTACAAAATGATGGTATATGTCCCCAGCCCGGAGATAGATTGTGAAATAGAAGTTCTCTCTGCGCCCTTCACCCATTCAGTGTTTTATTTAGTGGACCAATGCATACAATAAGGGTAACCAACAACACAACTCAATCAAAATGGCATTAATTGATTATGCAGCAACCACCAGCCAACCACCACATCCCAAGGGATATAGCTTACACTACAAAATTGCAAAACTACGGTGCCTAAATAATGCCGGGAGCAACCTATCAACTCTAAGAAAATAACAAGGCGATTCGGAGAGATAGCTTCAATATTGCCAGGAGTAACTTCCTCAAAACCAGTATTAAGATTATCACTACCAGTATTAACAGGATTAGTACTGGTAGGTGCTGTTGCAGGTACTGGTCCTAAGTGCTTCAAAGCAAGAGCATCCAGCTCTTTTCTAAAGGTCATAATGTCATCAGCAGACTTGGATATTGGTGTAGAAGATGGCTGCTTTGGGGAGTGAGTCTTCTTTTTAGCAATCTTTTCAGAAACAGCTGCTTTTCTAGTTGCTTCAGTTAGAGATGTAGAAGAAACCACCATCAGGTCTGCAGCCTCCTCAGTCTGCACATCAATATCAATGACCTCTTTTGAACCTGCAGGGTTAGCTTGATTTTGCAAAGAGACAGGTATATAGTTCATAGAGTCTGTAAGATAGTCTAAGTCAAACATCCACCTATGGCCTATTCCCTGTACATTGGGTTTTTCCTCAAGAAAGTTGACATGAAGGTTTACTTCAACTCTTTTGGTTACTAAATTATAAACCCTAAAGGCTTTACTGTTCACAGAGTAACCAACAAGAAAACCCTCATCAGATTTCCCATCAAACTTTCCTAGTGGGCTAAGAGTATTGAGAATGGTAACATGGCACCCAAATGGTCTTATGTAGCTAAGGATTGGTTTGTGGCCAAACAAAAGCTCATAAGGAGTTTTGTTTTGAGGCTTGGTCACTCTTACCCTGTTGAAGGTATAGCAAGCAGTATTGACTGCTTCTGCCCAAAAAGTGGTAGGTAAGTGTGAGTCAGCTAGCATAGTCCTAGCAGCCTCTATTAGGGTCCTAATCATTCTCTCAGCAACCCTATTTTTCTGAGGAGTTCTTGCATTACTAAACTCCTGTTTTATACCCTTTCCCCACAGAACTCAAGCATAAACCTGTTTTTAAATTCTGTCCCATTATCTGATCTAATGATTTTTACTTTTTGATTAAGTTGGTTTTCTATTTGTCTTATAAAAGTCTTAAGGATGTCACTAGTCTCATCCTTTTTGGCTAGAAAGAAAACCCAACAAAACCTTGAATAGTCATCAGTAATCACTAGACAGTAACTTGCATGGTTGATACTCCTCACTGAGGTAGGTCCAAATAAGTCCATATGCAAGGTGTGTAATGGGTGGGTCACATATCTGTCAATCTTGGCCTTACAGGAGGCCTTGTGTTGCTTTCCCTTCTGACAAGCAACACAAGTGTGGTCATTTTTGAAACTCTTGGAAGGTAACCCTCTAACTAGATTATCCTTTACAAGTTTATTTAAGTTTTTGAAATTAAGATGAAGGTCCAAGCAAAGTCAAGTTCTTGATTGTAGCCATTGACTACTTTACCAAATGGATTGAGGCAAAGCCTGTCGCGGATTCACAGGTAATTAAGTGAAGAAAGAAATTCGTTATGGGACAACATTGTCTGCAGATTCAGACTACCAGGGGAGATTGTATCGGATAATGGAAAACAGTTTCGTGACAACCCATTCAAAGACTGGTGTGAAAAACTATGTATCCGCTAGTGTTTCGCCTCCGTGAAGCATCCACAAACAAATGGCTTGGTTAAAAGAGCAAACAGAAATTTGGGGAGAAGGAATCAAAGCTCGATTGGATGAAAGAAGCAAGGATTGGATAGGAGAACTCTCACACGTCCTATGGGCACACCGCACCATGATCAAATCAAGCAATGGAGAGACACCGTGTTCACTAACATACGGCACGGAAGCAGTCATACCAGCGGAAATAGGCATGCCAGCACTCCGGACTGCGGAAGTAACCTTAATAAAGAATGACGAAGCCTTGGAAATAAATTTTAGACCCCATAGAGGAAAAAAAAAATGATGAGAAAGGAGCAATACATGACGGCAAAGAAATGGCTAAAATGCGAAATATACTACAAACTCTAAAGTCGCGGCACAAGCATTCAACCTGGGGACGATGTTTCCGCAGGCAATGATGCAAGCCACGCTAAGGACGGAGGTAAACTTGGACCTAAATGGGAAGGACCGTATGAAGTCACGGAATCATTAGGAAAAAGGAGCATACAAGCTCAAAGACCGCAAAGGAAATGAACTTCCGCGAATGTGGAACATCTGTAATCTTAAAAAATGTTATATACATGAAGTGTAAGCACCTGCCCGGCACGTATGATGCTCCGGAAGGCAATATTTCAATTTTTCTTTCTTTTGTAATGTCTTTTGAATCTTAATGAAAAAGTGAGGATTAGCTACCCTCACAAGTTTTAAGTCCTAAAATTATTTTCGCTTTGCAAAGTTATGTCAATTGTTAAGACGCGCACACAAGGAGCCACGCTCCACAATTATATTATCCCGTATAATAAAGGTTGAGCAACCTCAAAATTAGCTCAGGTGTGTAAGAGGTATTGCAAACCCGGCACCGGGAGAATTATACCCACAATATTCACTATCTATCACGAATCGTTACAACTCAGTAACAATAAAAAGGTAGCAACCATCTTAACATTTGCGAAAAATGTCCGTGTTATGGGGCGGACGCACCAGCATCTGCCCAAATACGTGCTAACATGATAAGCTAGAAACCGCAACAAAAAGGCCAACATACGGCCGTGGTAAAAAAGCACACGTTCACATTACATACAAGCCACAAATAGAAATAGCCACACGCGGCCGCGACATACTAAAAAAAGAGCTAAAAGCGACAAGTCTCAAGCTTGGGGATGGCAACGACGCTTGCGAGGGCCTCATCCGTGTCTTCTTCATTATAATCCTCTACGGAGAGAGGGGCCACGGAAGTACTAGCCTCACCCACCCAAGTCTAGGAAGACAGAGGAGCGAAGACTATCTCCACCATCAGTTGGCAAAGAGCCGCATCATGCTTCTTTGCCCCCTCAGCACGGCCCCCCCCCCCCCCCCCCCCCCCCCCCCCCCCCCCCCCCCCCCCCCCCCCCCCCCCGCCCCCCCCCCCCCCCCCCCGACCCCCCATGAACCAGTCATTAAAGCATAAGGACCGGGAAAGTCTCCCTGGACTGTTGTGTTTATCACCAGCATGATGAATAGGAATGGAAAGCTGCTCAATGCACAACTGTAAGTAAAGCTTTCGGAAGGCCAGCATGGGGTCCGTCCAGTAGGAAGCAATCTAGGACCTCATCCATCCCAGCATCCTTCTTGGACTTTAACAAATAGACCAAAGGGAAGTCTATGTCTTCAAGGGCCTTAACCGCGTTAATATAGCTTGACTTTAGGCAAACCTCTGGGTTGTAGGCTTCAACCACGAAAGATTTCTCCGCAACCCCCATGCTCATAACCGGCCTCTCTAGGCCTCCTGCATGCCAAAAGTAAAAGTCGGCTCCCAATGCTGTGACCCAGAAATGCCCTTGGTACTCTAGAGATATTAAACATTTTGAGGAGACGGCATAGTTGGTATCCCCAATGAGTCACTAAGCCCTTTTTTTCTGGCAAAGCAGTCATGTAGGCGGGATAATAAATTCTCCTTTCAGACGGCTGGGACATCCATTAAGTAGACGCCTCAAGCTCGGCCACACGGAATGAACGAACTCCTGAGGCCTGCTTTCTTCTGCTGAATCTCCAATTTTTCCTTAAAATCCTGAAAACCGACAACGCAAAGAAGAAACCTACAAAAACAAGAAAACTTGTTAAAAAAAAACACAAACAAACAAATACATGCAGAATAAAAGGTACGGACATACCTCAGAAGGCCTGGAGCCAATCTGCTCAGACGCCATAGAGTAATCTTGTCCCCGGCATCGGCCACATGCCACCTTAGCATATACAGGGTGGACGCGAGACAGGAGGCGACGAGAGTTAAGCATACGAGCATTCCCCCATCATATCTTTTTTCTGTCCCCATGATCCTTCTTGAGTGACAGTTAACCTTGAGCACCGACACACCTCCTTGCGGATCAAAGCAGTTTTCTTCCGGACAATGAAGAAACTTGATCACGAAGGCAGATAACCTTCGCGGCATCCGCCTCCTTCTCCGCAGTTCGGACTTCAACCTGAGGATCTCTAAATCTTTCTCCTCCAGCAACCTACCACGTGCAACATATTTAGCTCTGAGCTTTTCTTTAAGCTCCAGTTCATGCTCCGCACGGGACCTCACCTCCGCCCCAAGACACACTTGCCGCGCATACAGTTGATCGTAGTCCATGGTACGGAGAGCGAAAAAGAAGGCGGGGGGAGAAACGCGGTCCACTAAGGTGCGGCAAGAAAAACCATCGTCCAATAGTGAATCGTTGGTAATGTTCCACCTAGGGACATACCAACGCTTCGCCTCAGAAGGATCCAAAGTAGGAGGCTCATAAAAAGAGTCATCAGACCCTTCTGATTCCTCAGGCTGGGAAGGACCGGCCAAGTCCGGATTAACACCCGTTGCAAAATTAGTAGTCACAGCAGCCTTGGTGAAAGTCGTAGCGGCATCAATAATATCTACCGGGATATACACATAAGATCTAGAAAGCTGTAAAGATAAACAAGAAATTTTGTTTAAGAAAAGGATCGGATAATCAGTTGCACTATGTATGTGTATATATACCTCTCCTTCGGTATTTCGGGATCCGGTAGGTTTTACGTGTTGGGCAGAAGAATCCAAAAAACCTTCGCTTCCCTGAGAAGAAGGGGCAACGGAGTGAAAAGCAAGTTGTTCCCGGTCCGGCAAACGAGAACCTACTAGCCTAATCTGTTCCAGACCGGCAAGAGTTTTACCACCGGTACCGGAAACGAGGGTAGGGTGATCTACCCTCAACTTTTTAGCAGGAAGAACATCACTCTGCTTCAGCAATCTTTTCTTTTTAACCTTCTTGGGCTGCTCCGTAACAACCTCCTCCTCACTCTGCCTCACCGCAGTCGTACCCTCATCCGGGTCCGCCAACTCTAGATAGGCCTCCTCCGGAGCAACATCTTCCTGCCCTTCCTCAGTCGGAGCAGAGACCTCTGCAGCCGCAGCAGAACTACTACCCCCAGCGGCGGGAATCACCAGAGGCATAAAGCAATGTCGGGTACTCTCCAGCAACGTCACCTGGTCGTCTCCCTTCTGAACCTCCACCGCTTGGACCTTCCGAGGGTCAGCAGTTTTGATAAAGTCAAACAAGCCCATCTCTGCAAAATAAACATTAAATGATCAGGCTTCATAATGTAAAAGTACCACCACCAAAGGGAAGTAACACCCACCCGATCCGTTAGGATACTCAAAAGCCGGATAAGAGTTTTCGTCAAAAGGATAATACGGGCTCAAACCCACAAGAAGACAGAAAGGAGCCTTATGACTTTCAAGAGGTTTAACGGTTTTATCTTGACGAGCAGTAAGATGAGGAGCCGAATCCTTTTCCAGGACGCCTCCCATATACAAAGGGACGGAAATGGGGAATACGCAAGAATCAACCCAGAAAAAATGGTCGGCCCAATTTTTAATGGAATCCGAAGGTTTTGGAAAGCAAGATGGAGCCGAGGTGGAATGCTTAGCAAAAGAAAACAACCCATCGCTATACGAACATGTGTAAAAGGCGCGAAACACGGTCACTGACGGTGAAAGGTTAAGTACGCGCGTCAGAACCTCAAAATGAGACACCCGGGCATCACCAAAATGCGACAATTGAGAAATATAAACACGGAAGTATTTGAGAACGGCCATAAAAAATTTTGTAAATAGAATCCTATAGCCACTGATTCGTCAATAATATAGATATATAATATATAAGCAAACACTCAACCAATTACTTTTGCACAAGGAATGGTTAAAAGTTCACCAAAATAAAATATATATGTAGCCGGAAGTATGCAGCAATGATGCAAGCCACGCCAAGGACGGAGGTAAACTTGGACCTAAATGGGAAGGACCGTATGAAGTCACGGAATCATTAGGAAAGGGAGCATACAAGCTCAAAGACCGCAAAGGAAATGAACTTCCGCGAACGTGGAACATCTGTAATCTTAAAAAATGTTATATACATGAAGTGTAAGCACCTGCCCGGCACGTATGATGCTCCGGAAGGCAATATTTCAATTTTTCTTTCTTTTGTAATGTCTTTTGAATCTTAATGAAAAAGTGAGGATTAGCTACCCTCACAAGTTTTAAGTCCTAAAATTATTTTCGCTTTGCAAAGTTATGTCAATTGTTAAGACGCGCACACAAGGAGCCACGCTCCACAATTATATTATCCCGTATAATAAAGGTTGAGCAACCTCAAAATTAGCTCAGGTGTGTAAGAGGTATTGCAAACCCGGCACCGGGAGAATAACCCACAAATATTCATAAGACTATCTATCACGAACGTACAACAGTAACAATAAAAAGGTAGCAACATCATAACATTTGCGAAAAATATCCGTGTTATGGGGCGGACGCACCAGCATCTGCCCAAATACGTGCTAACATGATAAGCTAGAAACCGCAACAAAAAGGCCAACATACGGCCGCGGTAAAAAAGCACACGTTCACATTACATACAAGCCGCAAATAGAAATAGCCACACACGGCCGCGGCATACAAAAAGAGCTAAAAGCGACAAGTCTCAAGCTTGGGGACGGCAACGACGCTTCCCAGGGCCTCATCCGTGTCTTCTTCATCATAATCCTCTACGGAGAGAGGGGCCACGGAAGTACTAGCCTCACCCACCCAAGTCTGGGAAGACAGAGGAGCGGAGACTATCTCCATCATCAGTTGGCGAAGAGCCGCAGCATGCTTCTTTGCCCCCTCAGCACGGGCATGAACATTCATTAAAGCAAAGGACAGGGAAGTCTCCCCGACAGCTGTGTTATCACCAGCATGATGAATAGGAATGGAAAGCTGCTCAATGCACGGCTGTAAGTAAGCAGCTTCCGGAAGGCCAGCAAGGGGTCCGTCCAGTAGGAAGCAATCCAGGACCTCATCCATCCCAGCATCCTTCTTGGACTTTAACAAATTCACCAAGGGGAAGTCTACGTCTTCAAGGGCCTTAACCGCGTTAATATAGCTTGCTTTGGCAACCTCCGGGTTGTAGGCATCAACCACGGAAAGATTTCTCCCGGCAACCCCATGCTCATAACCGGCCTCTAAGCCTTCCTGCATGCCAAAGTCAACAGCCCGGCCCAAGGCGTGACCCAGAATGCCCTGGTACTCTGGAGATTTTAAACATTTGAGGAGAGCAAGTTGTATCCCATAAGTCAGAAGCCACCTTTTTCCGGCTAAAGTAGTCAAGTAGGCGGGATAAAATTCTCCTTCCAGACGGCCGAAGACATTCATTACGTACGCCTCAATCTCGGCCACACGGTTGAACAGCTCCTGGGCCTGCTCTTCCTGCTGAATCTCCATTTTTTCTTTAAAATCTTAAAAACCGGCACGCATAGAAGAAACCTACAAAAACAAGCAAACTTGTAAAAAACAAACACAAACAAACAAATATACGCTGAATAAAAGGTACGGACATACCTCAGAGGCGAGCCTATCTCGCTCAGACGCCAAGGAAGTAATCTTGTCCTCGGCCTCGGATAAGCCACCTTAGCATCATCCAGGATGGACGCGAGACAGGCGGCACGAGAGTCAAGCAAAGAGATGTCATGATCCTTCTGAGTGACAGTAACCTTGAGCTCCGACACCTCCGCGGTCAAAGAAGATTTCTCTCCGGACGATGAGGAAACTTAATCACGGAAGCGGATAACCTCCGCGGCTTCCGCCTCCTTCTCCGCCAGTTGGGACTTCAACCTGAGGATCTCTAAATCTTTCTCCTTCAACAACCTACCACGTGCAGAATATTTAGCTTTGAGCTTTTCCTTAAGCTTCAGTTCATGCTCCGCACGGGACCTCACCTCCGCCCGAAGACACACTTGTCGCACTGCCCTACGTTAAACTCCGTATACAGTTGATCGTAGTCCATGGTACGGAGAGCAGAGAAGAAAGCGGGGGGAGCAACGCGGTCCACCAAGGTGCGGCAAGAAAAACCATCGTCCAACAGTGAATCGTTGGTAATGTTCCACCCAGGGACATACCAACGCTTCACCTCGGAAGGATCAAAAGTAGGAGGCTCATAAAAAGAGTCATCAGACCCTTCCGATTCCTCAGACTGGGAAGGACCGGCCAAGTCCGGATTAACACCCGTTGCAAAACTAGTAGTCATAGCAGCCTTGGTGAAAGTTGTAGCGCCAGCAGTAGTATCTACCGGAATACCCAAAGTACTAGAGCTGTAAAGATAAACAAAAAATTTATGTTAAGAAAAGGTTCGGAAATTCAATTGGCACTTAAGGATGTGTATATATACCTCTCCATGATATTACAGATCCGGAGGTTCGTTTGGGCAGAAGAATCCAAAAAACCTTCGTTTCCCTGAGATGAAGGGGCAACGGGGTGAAAAGCAAGTTGTTCCAGGTCCGACAAGTGAGAACCTGCTAACCTAATATGTTCTAGTCCGGCAAGAGTTTTACCACCGGTACCGGAAACGAGGGTAGGGTGATATACCCTCAACTTTTTAGCAGGAAGAACATCACTCTGCTCCGTAACAACCTCCTTCTCACTCTGCCTCACAGCAGTCGTATCCTCATCCGGGTCTACCAACTCTAGATAGGCCTCCTCCGGAGCAACATCTTCCTGCCCTTCCTCGGTCAGAGCAGAGACCTCTACAGTCGCAGTAGAACTACTACCCCCAGCGGCGGGAATCACCAGAGGCATAAAACAATGTCGGGTACTCTCCAGCTACGTCACCTGGTCGTATCCCTTCTGAACCTCTACCACTTGGACTTTCCGAGGGTCAGCAGTTTTGATAAAGTCAAACAAGCCCATCTCTGCAAAATAAACATTAAATGATTAGGCTTCATAATGTAAAAGTACCACCACCAAAGGGAAGTAACACCCACCCGATCCGTTAAGATACTCAAAAGCCGGATAAGAGCGTCAAAAGGATAATACGGGCTCAAACCCACAAGGCATAAGAAGCACTCCGGATACCGGCGGAAAGGAGCCTTATGGCTTTCAAGAAGTTTAACGGTTTTCTCTTGACGAGCAGTAAGATGAGGAGCCGAATCCTTTTCCAGGATGCCTCCCATATACAAAGGGACGGAAATGGGGAATACGCAAGAATCAACCCAGAAAAAATGGTCGGCCCAATTTTTAATGGAATCCGGAGGTTTTGGAAAGCAAGATGGAGCCGAGGTGGAACGCTTAGCAAAAGAAAACAACCCATCGCTATACGAACGGGTGTAGAAGGCGCGGAACACGGTCACTAACGGTGAAAGGTTAAGTACGCGTATCAGAACCTCAAAATGAGACACCCGGGCAGCACCAAAAGGCGACAATTAAGAAATATAAACACCGAAGTATTTGAGAACGGCCATAAAAAAATTTGTAAACGGAATCCTATAGCCACAAACGTCAAAGATCCTACTACATACACCTACTTTACCGATTGGAAACTAGGTAATGGTTTTACCATGCCATGGGGCAGTGGGATGAACCTCGGCCGGAATATAAAAGTTGTCGTAAAAGCTATCTACTATTTCTTGGGTCATAATAGAATATTTAGCAGCAAAGTTAGCCATTTAGAAGGGTGAATGAGGAAAAATGCAAACCTGAAGTCTGAAGAACCTTAAAAAGAAGAAAATGAGGTGCGGACGTATGATAAAGATGAAAAGCTTGAAGAAATTAATAATGGTGGAAAGTAAAGGTGTAGAAAAGGAAACAGTAAAAATAGGAGGGGGTATTTATACCCTTGGTGTATTTTTATCTACCCACAGCTAGATGATGACACGTGTAACCCACTCACGTGATTAACGGTTGGGGTTCGCCTGCGAAACAGTTAAAAAAGCTGTAAGTGCGTCACATCAGTCAGAAGATAAAAGGACAACATCGGTCCACGTCACCTAATCGTCACCAACTTGATAAGGAAGCTTCATGGAGAAGACACATGACCACGGAAGGCGGCAAATCATTAGCAATGAACCTGAAGTCTAGCACTGATCACCACACGCGGGACATGGTCTGCAGGCAATATCATACTAGACTGGGGGGACTTGATGACGTGTAGTTGGTATACCAAGCCTCCGGGCTTGGGTCACACTACCACTTGGGATTCTGGGCCCAACTTAGCAGTCAAGGGCCGAAACTAAACCCAATCCCGCAATGGTAACGGCCCAGACACAGCAAAATGAACGCGGACCTAACTATAGGCTACTTTCGTCCGCGAAAAACACACGCCTCCGTACACACGATTACTACGGAACCTTGCTCCACAAGGGACCCACTCCGACCACTAACGAAACAAATAAAATATTAGGAAACCCTAATATTTTACTCGCTTATAAAAGGGACCATCTAACATAATGAACAGTATGATTTTCTCACTCTACATGCATACTTTCTCTCTCTACATGTTTACTCACTCTCACACCGGAGTCTAATCGTGGGGTCCGTCCCCACGGTAAGGCTAACGTTTTTCATTTAATTGTTCAGGAAATCATCTCACCTCTCTTGCTCTAGTACAAGATCTAATACCCAAATCATTCGAAGGCCCGACCCAACAAAGAATTTGAGCCATATTCTAAGCCCGACACTTATTTTGTACTAACAGTAACTTTACACATAGTTTTTGTTTCTCTTTCAAATATGAAATTTCATCGTATTAACACTTTAAATTCATAACTACAAGAAAAAGGGAACTGGCGGCAGAGATTTTGCCGAGAACAAGGGTGCATATCTTCAGCAAAACCCACTAAACGACAAAAAATCACTTTTATAGTCATTAAACAAGGATAACTCGGGTAGAAATTTTGACCAAAAAATTTCACGAGGACATGTTCTCTACGACCAGTTGGTCGTTCATAGACTTTTCCCTGCCTCACCATTGTATCCAATATTTTCCCTCTTGTTTTTTCCTTCAAGGTTTTCCCGAAGACATGTACTCGGAGATAAGTTTGACCAAAATGTTGACCATGTTTAGCATTTGATTAGCCATAATTACCCGTAACTATATCTCGGTGGTGACGACTGACGTGCCAGTATCTTTGGCAAGGACATGTCCTCGCTAATATAAAATAATAAAACTAACTTTTTTAGTATTTAAGATTAATAATAATTACTATATCAAACCGAACGGTGTTAAACGGTAGAGTCATACCACTTGTCATTTCCGAACTTTTCAGGAGGTTCGGAAGCTTTCAAAACCGCTATTAAGTTTTGTTACGCTGTCAAAGTCGAGCTAAATTCGTCTAATGTTGTTGCACTACGTTGCGCGAGTGAAGTGTTGGAAGTGACTAAAGAGTATAGGGAAGATAACCTTGTTTATAAGATAAAATATAATTGCTATATCAAACCGAATGGTGTTAAACCACTGCAAAGAAGTAAAACATACGAATTATATTTCAGATCGATAAACGTTCAAACATTAACGCATAGGAATTACTGTTAGATGCGATGTTTGCTAAGTAGTAATCATACAAAACCTAGTAAGAATAAAGGAGAGGAGCTAGAGAGTATTTTCATCATTTTTAAAATTTTCATTTCAAAGGGAAAATAGAAATGGGAGGGAGAAGTGAGATTACAAACTACAAAACTTGTATAAATACTCCTTCAAGATGAGTATTTATATTTATTACTTATCCTATTCTATTTTCCTAAACTTAGTCAAACCTTGGTCAACTTTACTTAACTTTGACCAAGATAGACTTTATTACATCATAACTACTAATAAAACTATAAACTAAATTAAGACCAATCCATAATAATAATTAACACTTTTATCGTTCCTAACAATATCCCCCTAAGGGTTGATTATTACAGACGCTTCATCATTGGTAGAATTGGTCTTCCATTCACAAAAGATTCCCATCTCCTCATTTGTTGTCGGTGACTTAGACGCTTGGAAATTTCACTTTCGTATGTCTTCATTATGTCTTGATCTAAATCACTTAACAGTGGTGGTTTTTTCAAAAATCGACTTTCAAACATTCTAAGCTTTACTTCATTCAAAACCTTTTCTAGTGTAGCATCACAGAACTTGACAATCTTCACCAAGTACATGACTCTCTTCTCATCTTTACTGTTTAAGTAAATTAAGCATGTTTGTGGCTTATCTACTATTGAGTACGGTGCATGTTCTTCAATACCAGGGAATGTTAATGTTAGTGCTGTTAAGTTTACTGTAGGAACCCAATTTACTTCTTCACTTCATAACACAAATCAAGAACTAGAAACTAGAGAGAGAAGAAAAGAGATTGTTTAGAGAGAGAGAGAGAGAGGAGAGAGAGTTGAGAGAGAAAAGAGAAAGATATATTAGAAAAATGAAAACTAGATTTAGATATTTGTGATTTCTTAGATATTTTCTTATGAAAATATCTATATATATATCCCTACGACGCGTGGGATATTTAACTAGGACCCGGGCTCGGGTTTTGTTTGGGATTAAACCCGAAACATATACAATATTAGATTAACTATCGAGCCCGATTCCCGATAATATTTTATTACAACGTTAACTAATTAAAGACCGAAGCTCCATCGTAGAGTGACCGAGCTTCCTTGTTCGACTCAATAAATTGAGGCTAACATTTTCCCTGATTTGATAACTTTTTATTCCCAGCTGGAAATCATGAACCCTCTCCCAGATCACACAACTTTTGATAAACGTTATCA